>JASAMY010002810.1:0-18533 GCA_030248085.1 Paralinhomoeus sp. GSCO2_6 | reverse complement strand
CGTGTCAATTCATCACACCCCGGCCCCGTCGCCTCGGGAAGTAGTTCTGTCGGGTTCAATTTCCGGCAACAGGTTCTTGTCCCTGTCCCACACCGACCTGAAAGAGCTCGTTGACGACGGAGCGCGCGCAGCGTCGTTCCAACTGGAGGAATTGGCGGGAGACGCGGGCGACGGTGTCGCGGCCGGCGTTGCGCTCGGGATAGAGGCGGGCGCGCTCGAAGTCTTGGCGGCTGCGCGAGCCGACGTTCAGGTCCTCGTGCAGCAGGTCCAACACGGTCACCAGCAGCTCCTGCGCGTCGTGCTGACGACCGTCGCCGAACGCGAAGCCTCCGGGCAGCGTGTCCTGTGCACAGAGAGAAAACAGAGCGATTTTGATTTGATGGGTAATAAGAGTGCCCCTGAATAGGAGCCGAAACGAACGCAACCCAAGCACAGAAGCCTGACACACCTGTAACTGGGTCCAGCCGGGGGGGGGGTAAATGGTCGTGTTTAAAATGGCTGGTGTAATGGTCTTCGGAGAAACAAGTGGGGCGGAGATGAAAATGTGGTGACCCAAACAGGGTAAAATGGGTCGCCAAAATGAGTCAAAAATAGCGTCTAAATACTATCTTTAGGGTTCTATGGTCATAAAAGACCCAACACTGAAAACACCAACATTTACTCACTTTTCAAACTTTTAGACGTTGAAAACACTTTTGCAAAAAATCTGGGGTGGGTGGGGGTTGAAAGATTCGGCGGAAACCCCAACCCGCGGCAGTTAAAGGTGTGGCCTGGCACCACCGCCTCAACATGACCAAGTGTCAGCAGTTAGGAATATAGTTTTTTAATGGCAGACAAGACGCGCACCAAGAATCGGCGCGGGGCGACGCACTGCGCCGAGCCGCTCCACATGACGCGCATCAGGGCGGCGAACTCAAACGGCAGCTGGCCGCGCGTGCCCATTCTGCTCTCTCTACAATTTCGACAGGCCCCTCCCCTCCTTGAAAGAATTGAAAAAAAAACACAAGAGGCACACGTTTGTATGTCGGCGACGAATTGCGCCTGTGGGTCCGTGAAAACGCCTCTTAGATGAGGCGAGTTGGACAGACACTGCAAGACGGCGTTCATAAAGCACGTATTGCCCAGATTCCGCAGGCCGCAGACGCCCTGGAAGCTGGCGAATTGCTGGTCGAGTTTTAGGGGGGTAAAGCCGAAGCGCTAACCTGTGGAGAGGAGCCGAGAACACTGACGCTTTGGACGAACCTCTCGGTCCTAGCCAGTAGACCGCGCATTCTGAAACAACACAAGCTGTGCGTGGGTGCGTGCGTGCGTGCACTTCACCCACTTGAGTATGGCGTCCTCGCGGGGCAAAGTTTCGTTGTTGTTGGGCTTCTTGGACCTGTCGACGTTCGGCAGGGAGCTGCGCGGCGGCGGCTGAGCCTTTGCCTGCTGCTGAGAGGGTTTGTCGACCACCGATTGCCGACCGGTGCTTGGCGCGTCGTTCGACACTGGGAGGACAGCACTTGTTGATTGCGCTTGGTCCAACGGTTGGAAATTTGGTGCCGCTGAGTTGAACAAACTCGCATTTGAATTCTCGAACTGTGAACCAGCCCACACGCATGCACACCGGTAGTGGGTCGCTTGGCAGTCTCGCCGCTGCTGTTGTTGGCGTTGGCTTTGTCGAGCTCTAGTTTTACACGCACTAATTTGTCCTCCAAGGCGATCTGACCGTTCATGGCGGAGTGTAGCTTGTCGGCGACGGTCGGTTTGGCGCTCCTGTCGACGACCGGCGGCCTGCCGACGTCGACAGACCTCTGGTCCGCGCCTGCCGACGGCAGCTGCTGTCGACCCCCTTGGCCCGAGCCACTCGTCGATGTCGACGACGAGCTGCTGTCGACGTCGACGACACGAGTGTCGACAGCGCGGACCGCGGTCGACACGTCGCCGGCACCTGGAAATGTCGACAACTGCTCGGGGAACAGGTCAAGCATCGATGGATTGGGCACTCTGCGAATAGGTGGCCGTCGGCGCGTCGGACACGCTGCCAGCGCCGCCGCCGGAAAAGTCGGGACGCGGCTTGTTGCTCCTGTCGACAAGCGGTCGACTTTTGACCGCTTGTGGTGTCGGCAGAGTCGCCGCTGACGGCGCCGTTGAGGTGTCCGCCAGCGGCGGCTGCGACGAAGCATTCTGATCGCCGGCCAGCAAATCCTCCGGCTCCTCCCCGTCCGACAGAGTGGGAATCGTGATGTTCGCTGCAACCGCAAGCCCACACGTTGTCGGACCACACCATAGGTATAGGCTGGGTTTAAAGCCAGGGGGTGTCTGGGGCTTCCAGGAGGCGGGTCTAGAGCCATCCCGGGTAAAATGTCCGGGATCGGAAATTGTAGTAGGGGGGGGGGGGGGGAGGAGGGTCAAACGCACCGGTGCTGGCTGTGACTTTAGTTTCGTCGACAAAGTAGGGAGTGGAGCGGTGGGGTTCGCCAGGCCCGATAGTCACGGTCTTCGTGGGATAGTGCCGCTGCCAGTTCCGCATGCCGCCCCAAAGGAAAGCGGGCGCGCGCTTCAGACGCACTCCGCTGTACTGAACAATCCAATTCGACTCGTTTCTAGTCGCCATTGTACGATGATTCGTCTGGTCAGAGCGAATTGGTAAAAAAAAGCAATACCTCCGTCAACGCCCTGTACAGGATCGCGTGTTTCGAGTCGACTTCCACGTCTGCGATACTGGCGCCGGAAAAATCGGAGTCGGCCAAGACGATCAAGTCGGCCGTCGGCAGGAGCTTCTCGCACAGCAGACGGTTGTATACGTCCAGCATTTTCAGCAGATTCTTCCAAGAGCACCTTAAATCTGCAGAGTTGACGAGCTTCGTAGAAAGATACGAGTAACTAAGTACGAGTACGAGTAAAAAGTAACAAAATTCCGGCCCCCCACCCGCCCCCCCCCCCTCCCAGTTACATGTATGGCTGAGCGTGCGTGCGTGCGTGCCGCTTCCTCTGACCCTTTCTCAAGCGCCTCCGCGGGCAGGCGGACGAGTGTGAGCCGGTCGTGGGCGAACTCGTCGGCTTTCAGCTCGTATCGAGAGGCGGTGGCGTTCTCGTCATCGCCTTGGTAGTCGAGCACGAGCACCCGGCGGGTCGTCGTCGTGAGGTAGTGGTGCAGCGCCAGCGGCTTCACCGTCGCGCCGGGGGCGACAGCTGACACGGACGCCTCGCCGTTGACGGCACTGGTCTGCCCCTTGTCGTCGTCGTCTTCTTCTTCTTCATTCGTGCTGGCGAGAATGTCGAAGCGCTTGACGAGACTCGACTGCAGCTGCTCGGCCAGCCACGTGCCCTGCTGGACGCTCCTCTTCGCATCGCGCTTCTGCAAGGACAAAGGAAATGACCTCGGCTCGGCTGGAACTCCCCTCGGCTGATACTGTTTCTTTTCCCTGATCGACAGGTCTTTAGATGTCGCTTGTTGTGCTTAATGTTTGTGCTTGGGCCTTGCGCTACTTCTACAGGTGAGGCACGCACACTGACCGGAAGCCGAACTTTGGAAGCTGCACCTGTTGAAGATATAGTATTACGGTGACATCACGACAAGTACATTAGATGCTGCGCATACCCGCCTTACATCTAGTGTGCGCTTGTTATTGTGTGAAAAAGGACTCTTACTGGTGAACTTAATTGTACACTCAAGAGCACCTGTGCTACATCTTCGTACTTACAAGTCATGTCATACATGTATCACTTGTTCATCTTTATTAGTTCTATCACCGGAGGGGCTGATTGGGCCTGGAGGGCGCCAGGGATGAGGAGGGATTAAAGAGGTCGAGAAGGGAGGAAGGGAGTAGGGTCTAAATACCCGCGAACAAAGGCCCAGGAGAAGCCATTTTGTTGGGGGTGAGAGGGAGTTCCACGTTAAAATTCGGGTTGGCGCTGACTACAAGAGGTCACTGTCCCAAAAAAAAACGGGTGCACCCAGGCCAGAGGGACGGTTAGCAGCCTCATAAAAGACAACAACACCTGTTCTTCGGTGGCAGTCAGCTTCTCGATAAGAAGCATGGCCACTTCCACGGCGCGCATCGCGGACGTGTACGCCTGCTCCTCGTCGCCGCGCCGTTGGAAGGACTGAGCCTGGTCGATCAACTTGTGCACGGAATTGTTCCTGAACAGCTGTGTGTGGTGACTGACTGGTAAGGTGAGTGAAATCTAGTAGACGGATGGGCAACGCATCACGCACGCGTACAATTGTTTAGGTTGGTAACCGCTATATTCCTTGTTGACGTTCTCAGAAAAACCGGCGACAACGGACTGAAGCTCCGCGAAGCTCTGCTTGCACAAAGGAGCCAAGCGACCTCTTTCAGACATCGTCAGCAGCGCTAACCAAAAAAATTGGGAAAACTCGTTTCATGTGAACCATGTGAACGAACATTTGTTATATCGGTGCGACATTTTTTCTCTTGTCTCGCCGTTCGTCTCGGTGTCAGTTAAATGCAGCACACGTTAAATGCAGCACACGTTGTATGTGATAAAGGATGCAGGCACGCAAGCAGGTGATGTATGCAAGCAAGTTGACTTCCGCGGCTTTTTCTTGGCTTAAGGTTGGGCTTAGGCTTAGGCTTTGCTTAGGCTTAGGTTTTTGCTTATGCTTAGGCTTTGCTTAGGCTTAGGCTTAGGTTTTTGCTTAGGCTTTAGCTTAGGCTTAGGCTTTGCTTAGGCTTAGGCTTAGGTTTTTGCTTAGGCTTTAGCTTAGGCTTAGTCTTAGGCTTAGGCAGCGAAAGTCGACTTGCCTGCATACTTTACATGCCTGCATTCTTTATCATATACAACCTGTGCTGCATTTAACGTGTGCTGCATTTAAGCGTAACCGTTCGTCTCGTGACTCGATCCTAAAAAGTGAAAAACACGGTAGCTTTGACTTAAGTTTAGATCTTGATAAGGCTCAGGCCAGGCTGAGGCTAGGCTAGGCTGAGGCATAGGCTTAGGCATAGAGGTGCACTTGGCAAAGGATTTTTAACCTGTGTGCGTGCGTGCTTGCATGTGCGCGCACGAGTTTATTCGCGTATACATGTGTGCATAGCGATGTCACCAAAAATTGCTGATGAATTATTTTTTTAATTTTTAACTATTAAAAAATTCCAAATAATTTTTTATTTGATTTTTAATTATTAAAATATTCGAAATGATTTTTTATTTAATTTTTAAAAGTTAAAGAATTCTCAAGAATTATTTAAATTATTTAATTAACTAATTTTTTACCTGGGTATTTTTAAAGTGTGCATTTGGGCTGCATGTACATACTTCTGTGGTAGCATGCATGCATGCAACAATGCAACAAATCCATGCCCGTCACCTTGGAGCTCCTGTGAGGTCATCTACTGTAAGGTGGATGACCCCAGTACACCTTCTTCAAGAGCAAGCAAATCTTCATATGAAGTGGACTCCTACACATTGAAGAGAAGAGAAGTATCTGATGTGGTGCGCGCATGGCAATGCACTATTCATGTCACGTCTCAATAAAGTATACCCTTCAATTAAACTGCCGAGCGAACTTTGAATTTACCAATGTGTCAATTGAGCTGTAAGACGAGGCTGAGTGTGAGATGGGGACTTAGTGATTTGTGATAGAGAGTTTTTGTGGCTACTTATGCGCACAATGTTGCGCACACTCTCACACACTCACTCACGCTTACTGTCCAGCACACATATTACTTCATTATGCCCGATTAATTTCAATGTACAGCGTCATATGTCATGTGCTAAGAACACCACTTCCTTCCATTCCAATGTTTGCAATGGATGAGTCCATTCTAAAACCTACTGAAATGATTACAAATGAACACACCCTCCACTGAGTGTGACAGGACTGAAAGGAAAGACAATAAATTTGATGGCAACAAAATGCCAATGATGATATGGTTGTAGACGTAGACAAAATGAACACCACTAATCGATGGGAAAAGACTCACTTGCCATGAACTACTTGAAAAGTCTGTTAAAAAATCAATTTTTAAGCGTGTAATTAAAAAATTGTTAAAAAAATATTGCAGAGAATTATTTATTAAGGAAAAAATTGCAGGCAGCTGCAAAAAAGGAGAATATGTGACTTTCCCAGACTGAACTACAGAAACAACAATGGTAGAACATTGCAGTCAAGTCCACTTTGAAAAATGATTGTATAAGAGCATGGCAGTTGATGTGGAGTCCACTTTGATAAACGATTGTATAAGAGCATTCAACGATAGGAACCATCGATTTGCCTGCCACATATTCGGCGTTTTTACCGCTCGCTGCATAATGACAGACTGCACAAAGTACAGTGGTGTGGGACTTACGCATAACAGAGATATCCATAGTGCATATCCACAGAAATGCACACACTCACATGCTCGCGCGTGCATGGACACATGCACGTACCTGTATGCACAAACGCGTGCACGCACGCACGTGCGCCCACAGACATGGAAATACATATGACGATTGAACGAATGGATAATTTTGAATCTACCACACTTATCTCATAAAACGCCACCCCAAAAGATTCCACGAGGACACTCCCCTTCATGTCCTCGCGAACTATGTTTCTAGATGCATTTCGGGAACAGTTCCCAAAAATGGCATTTGTTGTACGTACTAGAAACAAAAAGTATTGTACTAGAAACGTCGATTGCATTTGTGCGACTGTTGAATGTGCCAAGAAACACGACTCAGTGTGCTAATTTCTTGAAATATACGCGGTGCAGCCAGAACCATTGTTATTTTGGTGCAGTTGTACTGCCGCCGTGTAGGCTGTTGCTTGAAAGAGCATTTCATTTTCATCGTTTGTGACGTCAACAGTTCGTGGTTTTGTCTATTCTTTACCCCTTTATTCAATTTTTGGTGGATTTTGTACCTTTTTTCTGTGGAATTTTTCGGAAGCTTAGATGGCAGTGGACGCCGACATTGAGCGCGGTGAGTTTTTGCATCCCAGTTGGCCTTTTTAGTCAGGAAAATTGGATATTTCAAAGTTCAGAGCTGAAAAGCCACCTCAATCAATCTGGTTATTGCCTGGCAGCAGCTTTGGCTCCTTCAGATGAAGCTGGAATTGGAATTTCAATGGCCTCTTCTTCTTTTTTCTTTTCTCGGGCCGGCTCTGACGGCGACGACAGAGGCCGCCGACGCCGGAGCAGAGAGCGTCCGCGCTTGGGCGCTATATACTCTCTAACAGCCGTAAACAGAAATGGTTCCACCCCACAGGAGGAGGTACGAGACCTGCCGTTGGGTGGTGTTCGGAGCAGGCTGGCCTTTAGGACCACCTGGTAGGGAAATTGCCGTTCAACAGAAACGGCTTAACAGGAGTGACGCGCCGTCCGGCGGTTTAAATTGACTAGGTGGCTAGGCTGGACTAGTACCTAGTGTTAGGTATTTGATCAGGCATCCCACGGCTAGGGCGGTGGTGAAGGCGACCAGGGCGTCCTCTACTGAAGCTCCAGCGGCAACGGCCTCAGGCCAAGGCGTCCGCGGGCCCAAGCGGAGACCACCAGGCCACCTCCATCACGACCTCTCCAGTGGACCTTCTCTCTACTGGAGGCTCAAACGAGTAGAAGCAAGACCTTGCGGTCTGACACGTATTCCCGAGGAACGCGCTGCTGAGTCAGTACGTACTCTGAGAGCAGGACGCAGGGGTCTAGGACCTCACGCAGTAGACTAGACGCACTACGGACCGGGTCACCATCAAACCTGTTCCGCGGCACTGTCCTCGGGGCAAGGCCCCTGCCCACATGGACCTGTTAAACAGGAAGCATAGTAGCTTTATAGGAGCTCGATGAAGAGCGATAGGTGTGTGTGCGCCGTTAGGGGCTAGCCCCCTCCCGCCGTGGCAATTTTGAGCCCACGGTCCAGCAGCCAGATCGGTAGCTGGCTCCGCTTGCCTGGAGGCCAGGCGCACAGGGAGGGTTCAATGGCCTCCTCTGGTTCTGGTTTTGCAGTGGAGGGAAGGAAAGAGGTGGGTGCTTGCTGAGACATTAAATGCATTAATAAATAATATTTTTTTAATAAAAAGATGCATTTCTAGAAACGCAACTGTTGCTAGAAACGCGCCTGTCCCCATGTTTTAGGGGGCGCTGCAGTCTCACTTGGACGTCATCAGGAAAGAGCTGAGTGACCATCCTGAGACCATAGAGGTGTGCGGCGTCCTCTTTGAAAAGGAATTGGAACAGCTGGGGAGTCGTGACTGCGATGCTCTTCCCTACATGCAGAAGGATGTGGTTGGTTTGTTGATTGCCCTGCTTGGTGTGTTTAGTAACAAGTTCGGCTGTTGCTGTTGCAGGTCGTTACTGAGCAGCGCAGTGGGAAGAGCTATTCTGCATCAGTTGCGGAAACGGAATGCATGGCTCTTGCAGCAACTGAACACAAAAAAGGAAGTAGGACACTCAGAGAGATGTCTGTCAATGAAAAGGTCGAATTGACTCGAGCTGCAAGACAGGTGATTTAGGGGGCATTGGTACTGAATGCATTATCTTCAACATAACAACTGTTCAGTTCTGGCAGTCAAGGGTTCGGCAGACTGGCAACTTGATCCTCAGCCCTACTGAGAAAGTGGAATGTGTCGATGAGGGCAAATTCTGGGTCGGAACAATTCGCAGTTCAATGATTGATGCGGGAGGCAACCTGTACTACAACATGAAATTCAAGGACGTTGGTGGGAAGCCGATTGTGGACAAATGTGTGAGTTAAGCACAGTTTGCGCTGTTTCTAGGTACTGGATAGCCTTTGTGTCTAGCAATGCCCGTAATTTTGGTCTGTACAACGATTCTGTCCCATTCAGTGGCACGCTGCTGCAAAGGTGCGCATGCGCCACAAGAAGAAAAATTTGCCAGCAAGTGTGCTGAATGGCGACCCTTTGAAGTTAAGAATTGCGAATCTTCTCATGAAGGGCACCACAGCAAGCATGTATGCGACGCTGGCTGGCACTCCTTGTCAGTTTCTGTCTGCTGATGGTCCTGTGGACGCGATCATTGAATGTGTTGACGTCCGAAGCCTTTCTGTGGTGCTTTTTGAGAGGTCGTCCATGACGTTCTTTACGAAGTGGATGTGGGAAATTTCCCGTTTCAAGAACGTCATCGCTGAGTAAGTCATTGTTTCTAGATGCTGCACTGTAATATCATAGATGGTTCTAGACTCAAACAAGGCATTGTAGCAATGGCATTGACCTCAACAATGGCACACTTGTTCAGGTCCCCTCACGCTGCCCTTCCAAGGAGCCCAATGATTTCTCACTCTCAAAAGAAGAAGGAGGACACTGTTGCGGACGCTGTGGCAAAAGGCTTTGCCACAGTGGAAAAGGCTCATTGTTCCGCAATGGAGAAGAAGAAGAAGAGTGAACAACCGGTGGAGCACGAGGTTCAGAAGGTGTTGGAGCTGAGGTACACACGTTTGTTACTTTGCATTGTATTTCTAGACACAATGATTAGTTCAGCAAACCATGGATTTCCGAAATGGTGCAGAGGGCAGCTGAGGCGGTTGGTTCGACCTTGTCGACCAATTATGACAAACAGGTCATCGATATTCGGACACCGGTTAATGACCTTTTTGGATCTTTGGAATCTATCAAAACCGATGTGGCTGCAACGAAAGGTGTGTACCTAGAAGCCTTTAGGCTTTCGCGATGCCAGACGATACGCAAATGTGATCACTTATTTCTAGGCACAAGTGCGTCGGCTCTCGTCACTCTGAAAAACCAGTGCTCATCTTTTGCATTGGCGCAGAAGCAGCTAGAGGAACGCGTTGACTCTCTGGTGCAGCAGCAACGAGTCGCCAATGACCAAGCGTCTGAGCGACTGACTAAGATGGAACAAAGATGGACAAAGATGGAACAGAACTTGGAAAATTTTTTGGTTTGTTGCCACCTCACCCCCCCCCTGGGTCGTTACAAAGGAAGTATCTAGTTCTGGTTGCAGACTGCGCAAAGGGAGCTCGCCCAGCATCCGAACCAGCAGCAGCCCCCCAAAGAGCCCGCTGCTCAGTCGAACCAGCAGCAGCCCCCCCATCAGCCTGCTCATCAGCCTGCTGGCACCGTTTCTCAGCAGCAGTTTCCTGTTGTGGCTACGCACCTGTGTGAGCCGCAACCGGTTCACACCGCCCAGGTGTGTCAAGAATGCTTGCTTCTGCAATCGAGCCACACCAACTGTTCTGTTCTGCCTTTGTTCCTAGATACGGTCGACCTTTTCGACAGCCGCGAATCCTACGGATTTTGCATCGTTTCCGTGGGACGAGCAACTGCTGGCAGAAGACCCCCTTCTTCCAGTCGCCACTGCAGGCGAAACGGGTGTCGGTGCCGCTGACAGTCGCCCTGGTGCTTCCACGGCTTCCACTGCCCCTCTGGCCGCTGTTGCTGGTGCTATGGATCAAGGAGAGTGGGTCATGAGTGGCCTCACTCAGTACGTAGAGGGAATCATGACTCAGCCATCAGGCACGCAGCGAGCTGGCGAGGGCAGCACTGTTCGACCTGTCGACGTTGACGACGGTGCATGGTTTTTTTTTCACTGTACCTAAAACAGTATCCCCTGGGTTGCATGTAGAAACAAGGCAATCTGCACTGTCATGCGCAAGCGTCAGTAGCGAGTTGCTTGAGGAGGCGTGCAAAGTGCTGCAGCGCTTCCCCCAAATGTCCAAAGATTTGGCTTCGACGGTAGTGCATGTTCTTCTTCTTGTTCCCTTTGCTGTCAGACTGGGTGGTGGTCAACAATTTAGAGTGTGCGCATGGCAGTCACGTTGCAAGAGCCAGTACAAGAAATGGGAGGGATGCTTGTTACGACAGTCCAAGAAGCGCGCTTTTCGTCTTCGGAAGGGGAGTCGGCACTCGATGTAAACAGAGTCGTCTCTAACTACGGCATTCTGTTGCCTCACCCAGATGGCACAGGGTGTCGGCTGAACCCTATGAAGTTGCTCAGTTTGCCAACAGCTTTGGGGCAGTCGATCACAAGGAGATGGCGCAAGCTGTCCAGTAGTGACCTGAAGGACAACAAGGCTGTTGAACAGTTCATTTACCAGACGTTGTTTGAATTCTTCGATGAAGTTCGATACGCAGCAAAAGCCATTGGAATGCCGCTGCATTTGCCAAGCACGCCGTCATACAGCACTCGTAGGTCGCAGAAAATGGAGCAAGAAACGGATGCCATGGAGGAACTACTGTCGAACAATACGGACCCTGTAAGGAGCATTCTGCAGCATCTGCATGTCCTGCTGCAGGGGCTTCCAATGAAACTGCTTGCTACGAGCATGCGTAGCGCGCTTCGTCATTTCCAACAGCTTTACACAAAGACGCTTACGCGGGGACTGGCGCGCGCTTCTGGTTCTGTTGCTAGTCCCGCTGCTTTGAGTGCGCTGTTTGAATTGCGTGTTTCTAGTATTCGCAATCTAATTCGCTCTCTTTAAGCTTCTGACGAGGCGTTGCCACCGGCGTCTGCTCCAGCGACACCGCGAGGCACCAAGAGGCGTCGTGGCGACAAAAAGTCGACATCAGAACAGGTAACAGTTGAACATGTCCAGGTCGTATGTACGCGACAAACTCGTTGAAACGCTTGTAGAGCGCTCAGAGCGTGCCAGGGCCAAGTGCCATCGCAGCGCCTGTGCAGGCGGCGAGCAGTGCGGTGCCACCGGCAGGCAGTGCATCCGCGAGCTGTGCCAAGAAACGCAAGCTCCAGCAGCTGAAAGAGGCACTGAACTCCCACCTCCAGAAACTGCCCCCCGAAGAAAGGAAAAAGTTTCTAGAAGCGAATGGATTGAGTGGCCTTATGTAGCTGAGTATGTAGTGGGCAGCGAGTCGAGTGATGCATGTAGCGCCATGGCTAGCGTGCGATCAGTAAAGGTTGTTGAGAGGTCGTCATCGCTGTGTCTAGAAATGGCCCTATTGTCTGTTTCTTGGTGCAAACTGTCTGCAGCGTTCACCACGAGTTCGTATTTGCAGAACTTCCAGTTCACATTCGATAAAGGCATCGACGTCTTCTTCGTTTGGCGACTATGGATAAGCTGCAGTCTCTGAGGTTTGATTTCACACTTTGGCCACACACAGTCATCATGTGTCATTGGATTGTGTTCACGCATAGCCGCTCACTCACTCATTGTGTATCTAGAGACAAGGCGACTCGGCGCAAGGAACGGCTCGACAGGCTCAAGGGCGAACTGCGAGATGTCCGGGAGCAGAACGAACAGTTGCGGCAGCAGTTGTTGAAAGAACAGACAGAGAGGGCCGACGCTTGTGAGAAAGTGAAAAAGTGCATGGAAAAAAATGAGAAGCTGCAGCGCAAGCTGTCGGAGCAGGTACTAGAAACAGTTGAATACCTGATTCTAGCATCTGCTACAGTCCCATTTCTAGGACGGAGGCAATGACAGTGACACCGCTGGCCTGACCCGGCGGAAGTACTCAAAATGTCACAAGAATTCTTTCGGGAAGCGAGTGCCCAGCTTTGACGCAGCTGCCCAGTGTCAACGGTTGGAGGCTGCAATGGAGGACGACACAGACAGGGTTGAGATCAAGAGGGGTGAGGCAGCTCTGCTCATTCCTGGCGCCAAGGCTTTTGGTTTCGCCAGCGAGGCTGGAACCAATCTCGACATTCCACTGCACACATCACTGCCGGAGGGTGTGTGGGCCTTCATCGGAGAAAAGGCGAAGGCCTCAGTTTCCGGAAAGAGCTTGGCCAGTGGTGACGCTGTTCTTGGACAGCTGAACGAGTTTGTGAAGAGCGCCAGTTACACGGTTGGCTCGGACCATCAAGGGCCGGTGTACTACACGTGTAAGTGTCTTTTTGTGACTAGAAACACTAATCCGTGCACGTTTTGATCGATCACAGGCCAACGTCCCGTCTACAACCACATGTGGCGCGACGACACTTGGACGCTGGACGCGGCAATTGCTGAGCAGCCGATCTTCATCCAGGAGTGCATCCGCCGAGGGCTGAAGTACACCGGTGCGCACAAGCTGTCTCAGCCAGTAAGTGTTAAACGGAGCTTATGCCCATTGTGACCTGGACATGTACAGAACATTTCGCAGGCTGTGAAAGACAAAGTTTTGGAGATCATTCAAAACATGGTGGCTCAACACAAGAAACGCGGGTTCAGCTACAGCGGCACCAAACGAGGACGGTGCCACAAAAAATTGGCGCTGTCTGCTGAGCTTCGCCCATCCAAGGCGCAATTCAAGAAACAGGATGGTACGCACCTAGAAACCCTTAGCAGTGTGCGCTCACTTTGTGCAAAACCACTGTGTTCCTAGGACTGCCAGCTCTGCCACCGCTTCACGACGGACGCCAGCTGACGAAGCCTCGCTGGGGTGATGAGGACGCAGATAAGCTGTTCAAAGAGGAGGAGGAGGCTTCGAAACGGACGGAATGCCTCCGGCTGAAGGCAAAACGTCGACAGCAGCGAGATGAAGAGAAAGCCAAGGCGCGACCAGTGGACACCAGGTCAGCCGGGTTGGACACCATTTGTTTCTAGTACTTGCGCGGTTACGGCATATGCCATTCAGAGATGAGAGCGGTTCCGCACGCACTGTCAGCACGGGCCGAAAGCGAAAGCAAGGCACCTCCGGTGACAATGGCTCTGGCAATGGCGACAAGGGCCCTCCAGCTAAAGAGCCTCAGTTGAATAAGTTTACGTTTCTAAAAAACGTTTGTGTGGTTAGTTTTGAAACCGTCCATTTCTAGCTACAACGAAAAGGAAACGACGAGCAGCTCAGCTCTGCTCTCCGACCCTAGGTTGTTTGAAAGCGAGGTGAACACCACTGCTACCACAACCGAAGCAGACAACGCTGTCAAGATTGCGCAACTACTGAAGCAGCTTATGTCAGAAAGTGACACTGCATGATGCAATGGCTGCAACCCCCCCCCCCCTCCAATAGTTTCTAGGACCATTGCTTGTTGACAGACCAGTTGCTGCGCATTGTCGCAAAGAAACGTTTGACATTGAGTATTGATTTGCCATGTGTTGTGTCATATCATCACTGTCTGTTTCTAGTTCTGTTGAAAGGGGGGGGGGCTTGTTATGCAGAGGCTTGTTATGCCAACTGAGGCTGGGCTATTTGTTTCTAGTTCTGTGCAAAGGGGGGCTTGTGCGCAGTGTGGCTTGTGGCAGTGAGCCGTTTTTTAGGCACCCATTATGGACGAAAACGTACCTAGTACTAGCGCTAATAGCGCGTCAGCTACAGATGCTGAGGCCCCACTTCTAATGAATGTTACGGATGCCGATTTTGTTGAAGAAAGTGGTCTTGTATCAAGTGATTTGGACACAGATGAAGAAGCGGCCAAACGACCAAAACAAAGCGCTCAGAAACGGCCGAAACTAAGAGGTGGTGTTGCAGCCACAGAAGCAGAGCAGGCAGAGGCGAATCAACGCCTTCCACCCCTGCCAGCCGATTTTCAGTGGATTAGGCGGCCAGCAGTCCAGAAACCACCTCCACTTTGGACTCCATCTCAAGAACTTGACCCAGCCACAACCCCAGACTTCCGCGGCAAGACACTGTTGCAATTATTTGTACAGATGGCGCACAAAGCACTTCTGTGTTTCATGAAATGCACTGAAAAGGCCGGAAAAGTTGAGATGGGCAGTCTGTGGCCAACGTTCAATTGGCCACAAACTGTTCTTTTTGTAGCCACAATCTTCCACATGGATGTGCAGAAAAGATCTAGTCTGACTTCCTACTGGAACAAAAGAAGCAAAGATACATTTCTTGAAACAATGCGGCCACACATCACTAGAAACAAATTCCTGGCTTGGTACCGGCACGCCAAGCTATACGACCCTGATGTCACTGCAATGGCAGCTACTAGCAACAAACTGAACAAAGTGGAAAATTATTTGCATTTGCTGCTCCAACAATTCCAAGAAATGCGACACCCACAGCAACAAAAACTTTCTCTCGATGAAGAAATGGCTTCTTTCAAGGTTTGGGCCCCTGCTTGTGCCATGTTGAAGTACACTCGCACAACATGATCTGTTCAGGGCCGATGTGGTCTTGTGCAAATAATCAAGAACAAACCACAGGGTGTAGGCCTGAAGTACTACTGCCTATGTGACCCTCAAAATGGATATATTTATGCAGCTATTCTGCACTCTGCCACAAAAGTCCCTCACCAAAACGTGTGGGGTCGAATTGTTGCTTACTGCTATGCTCTGTTGTCCAGAGAATCGACTGGTCTCAAGAGTTTCTTGGACCAAGGCTTCTGTGTAAGGTTCCACTTCTTACACCTGTCAATGTTCCTTGTACAACATGGTTTTTTGGCATCTAGGTATACACAGACCGGTACTACACTACGGTGCAAATGAACTATTCA
Organism: Paralinhomoeus sp. GSCO2_6; assembly: GCA_030248085.1. Taxonomy (NCBI): domain Eukaryota; kingdom Metazoa; phylum Nematoda; class Chromadorea; order Monhysterida; family Linhomoeidae; genus Paralinhomoeus; species Paralinhomoeus sp. GSCO2_6. The sequence goes on along the minus strand of JASAMY010002810.1, from coordinate 3,264 downwards.
ATGGTGGCTCGCAAAACTTACTTCTGTGGTACTCTCAGAAGGGAGCAGAGAAGCAGCCTGCCTACAGAGATCATGATGGGCACTGCCCGATCTCAAACTCCATCCTCAGTGAAAGACTTGAAAAGGGGCCAATACCTCAAGCGTTTCTCCAGCACAGGTGATTGGTGTTGAAACAATTTGTGCCTAGGTTCATGACAGTAATTTTGTGTTTCTAGCTTCATCCCATTTAGGTGAAACGATGGCCCTGAGTTGGATGGATAATACCCTGGTGACCTTTCTGACCTCCATATGCGAATCTACAGACGATGTTACATTCTGCACCAGGAAAGGAAAAGATTCAAAAGGAAAGGCCTATAAAGTGCAGATAGCACAACCCGCTTGTGCTGCTGACTACACCAAGAACATGGGAGGCGTCGACATACAGTGAGCAACAAAGATTGATTCTTGAAACAATATTCTAGTTGCATGTTTCAGCGATCAGCATTGCGCACAGACCAAGAACCACCATAGAAGCAACAGGTGGTACGTGTCTGGCGTTCTACTACAGAGTCTAGACTGGGCGGTCACAAATGCTGTGATCGTATACAACGACTTCAATGAGAAGCAAATGAGACACTGTGACGCTAAGGGCATTCTCGCAAAAGAACTGCGAGACTATGCCTTTCACTTGCTGGGTGATGAAATGGGTTCCTCAACTGAGTCTGATGAGGACAGCGACTGCGAACCAGACGCAGAATCTTTCAACCCAACTGCTACTGCCCCCCCGAGACCTGTCCAATGAAACAGTGGCAAAGTTGCGACTAGATTCGGTGGGGCACTTTCCAAGAATTTACCTTGGCAGACGAAGAGACTGTGTGACCCACAAGCAACGGGTTCAGACGAAGTACTTCTGTTGCAAATGCAACGTCTTCTTGTGTGACAGAGGTTGCTTTGGCAGGTTCCACAGCAAGACGCACTATTTGTATGATGACCCGAACTTAACAACGCCCGCTACTAGAAACAATGAGCGCTTTCTTCTGTAGGTGTGCTCTAGCGCTTTCACATGTGCTAATCAACTGAGACTAGTTCATTTCCGCTGCTGTCTTTCGATGCTGCTCGTGTCGCGATTATACAAGTTCGGTGTGTGTCGAAAAGGGTAGCTCTCACCAGCATTGTATCACACAAAAGTGAAACGCATAGCAGAGCAGGTGCACAATATGCATGACCACAGCCTATTTCTTGAAACATCACTAACTCACTAACAACCAAATGTACTTCTTTCATACATTTAACCTTGCATCTAGAACTAAGAATGTGTACACACCAATTGGTTCAGGACCATTATGTCACTTGCTTCTAGGTGCATTTGCGGAACTGTTCAAAAATATTGCATCCAGAATTTCTAGTACAGAAAACTGTTTTCTAGAAACAAGAACACGTTTTCTAGAAACATACATATTACCCTAGAAACAAAGTTAACGAGGACAGACATTTTTCGCAAACGCACCGGTGCGTGGACTGGCGTTTTATGGGTTATGGTATCTCCTAATTCTTCTGTTCTGCAAACACTTGTGCAGTCGGGATCGCTGTATGGACAGTATCACACTGCTAGAAGTTCGTTGTGCTAACGCCATCTGTAATCTAGAGCAGTGATGGCACAAGAAAGTACATTGAACGGGCATCACTTGATCTAGTGGCTCCATCAAGAATCGATCCCAGAACCATGTGCGCAAGAGGCCGATTCTCTACCATTAGGTCATACGCTGCCCCAGAGAGTGTATGTACTATGTACACAACAGGCTGTTAAGGTATAATTTATGGAGCTGTTCTGCAAACCCAATTTACCATACCATACCAAAAAGTATCATTACTTGGTGCGTGCGTGCCGTTTTCTGAAATGAAATAGCTCCCGATAAAAACGCCGAATATGTGACAGGCAAATCGATGGTTCCTATCGTTGAATGCTCTTATACAATCGTTTTTCAAAGTGGACTCCACATCAACTGCAATGCTCTTATACAATCATTTTTCAAAGTGGACTTGACTGCAATGTTCTACCATTGTTGTTTCTGTAGTTCAGTCTGGGAAAGTCACATATTCTCCTTTTTTGCAGCTGCCTGCAAATTTTTCCTTAATACAGTGGTTTTTCCTAATTCCTGATACAGTGGTTCCAGTACGTGCGTGCGTGCGTGCGTGCATGCATGCATGCTTGCGCACGCGCGCGCAGTGAGTGGCGTGTGACGCGCTCATTACCCCAAGCCTGACCACGAGGACGCCACCACCATCAGCATGCCCGTTGAGGACGCGTCCTACGTGGCCCGGCCAAGATGGTGGTCAACTATGGCGTGCGTGCGCGCATGAGTGCGTGCGTGCGTGCGTGCATGCGAGAGTACGGGCGTGCGTGCGTCCGTTGGTGTGTGCGTGGAAGAGTGCGGACGTGCGTGCGTGCGTGCGTTGGTGCGTGCGTGCGTGCATGCGAAGGTGCGTGCATGCGAGTGTGCGGGCGTGCGTGCGTGCGGCAGTGTGTGCGTGCGAGAGTGCGGACGTGCGTCAGTGCGCGCGTGCGTGCGTGCGTTGGTGCGTGTGCGTGCGTGCGTGCGTGCGTGCGTGCGTGCGTGCGGGCGTGCGTGCGTGTGTTGGTGTGTGTGTGCGTGCGTGCGAGAGTGCGGACGTGCGCGTGCGCGCGCGCGCGCGCGCGCGTGCGTGCGTGCGTGCGTGCGTGCGTGCGTGCGTGCGTGCGTGCGTGCGAGAGTGCCTGCTGCATGTGAGAGTGCGGGCGTGCGTGCGTGCGTTGGTGTGTGTGTGCGTGCGTGCGAGAGTGCGGACGTGCGCGTGCGTGCGTGCGTGCGCGCGTGCGTGCGTGCGTGCGTGCGTGTGTGCGTGCGTACGTGCATTTCAAAAAAAGCGGTTGGGGCTTTCACCCACTCCCCGAAGGGAGGCACCTGGCCCAGCTGGTTGAGCGTTTCCGCTTTTACCAGTGTGCCCTGCTGCCGTCAGGTGTCAACTGACCACGCAACATCACCCATGTGGGTGATGCGCGCCTTGTGGGGTTGCACATGAGAGTGCACATCCCAAAAGCACTTGATGTTCACTGCTTTCATAAAGTCAGCCAAAAAAACATTTTAACATCTGAAAAGAAAAACGAAAAAAAACTGAAAAAAACGTAGGGTGAGTCGTGGGAACAACATGGGTGGAGCAGGAAAGGACACCGGGGTAACGCAGTATTGATTGGTTTTCAGGAGATGGCAGAGACGCCAGCGGGAGTCGAACCCGCGACCTCTCGAT
>JASAMY010002095.1:0-18536 GCA_030248085.1 Paralinhomoeus sp. GSCO2_6 | reverse complement strand
AACTGAAGTCGTAGTACAGACGTTTCTGACGTCCACAATTTAATGAATCAGCTCTGCTAAGGGCCTATTATAGCAGCCTCCGCTAGAAGCAGGCTTGCACCAGTACTGGAGGCTTTTCTAGTTGTTGTTGGTTTGAGGGCGGTTCTAGGGTGCCGGTGAATGAATTCGAATATACCCCAAAGCGACGTTACACACTTGGAGCTCCTCGAAACTTCCAGAAGCATGACACAGCACAAGAACATGGTTTAGATCGAGCTCTCGAATCTGCTAGGGTCGGGTGGAGTAGCGTATACGCTATACCGCATACTCTGAGGCGCAACAGCTCGAGGGCGTCCTAAGTTTGATACCTAGTTACGTACAGCTTGCGTTTTCAGGTTTCTGCTGGCCCTGTCACTGTCGGACTTCTTGCTGGTGTTCTCGACACTGCTCTTCCTGACCTTTCCCGTGCTGGCGGAGGTGCTGGAGTCGAGTCCGGCCCTTGTCTCTGCCTCCGCTTGGTCGACGCTCTTCTTCTATCCCATCGCCATCTCGGCGCAGACGAGCAGCGTCTACCTCACGCTCTTCGTCAGTCTCTACCGATACTTGGGCATCTGCCACCCTTTTACGGTAAGCGCACATTTTGAACTAGTCTCCTGGTGTTGCGCGTGAGTCAGCAATTCTGTTACGTGCTCTTACTTGGAGTCATTCGAGATCAACAGCGCATCGATTTAGATGTGCCGCTTCAACACGCCTCGTGCGGTCGGGGCCAGCATAGTCATAGTCGTAGTATGGAGCTGCGGCTACAATTTCACGCGCTGGTTCGAACTGGAGCACGTCCTCTGCCCCTACAACGAGTATATTGACGCGAGCGTCTACATAATACTCCCCTCTAGGTGCGTGCGTGCGTGCGTGCGTGCGTGCGTGCGTGCGTGCGTGCGTGCGTGCGTGCGTGCGTGCGTGCGTGCGCGCGCGCTGCGTGGCAGATGACTGGCGCCACTTCGATCACATACCGTTCTAGACTCATGCGATCGATCACATACCGCAAGGTCTACTACGTCTCCTGCTACACTCTCTTCATGTTCCTGCTACCGTTTGTTGTACTAGTGATCGTCAACGCGCGCATGGGCCTGACGCTGCGCAAGGCGAGCCTCCAGCGGCGGCGCATGACCAGCAACTGCGCGGGCGGCGCCACGCTGGCCCAGCACAAACAGAGACTGGCGGAAGCACAACAGCATGGTAACGACGCGTACGCGATTTCTTGGTCCAGTCGTTCTTTCTCCACTGAGCATCTTGTTTCACTACATTTGACTGCCTTAACCGCTGACTTTGTTAATAAGTAAATGGGGGCAAAGCGTGACTGAATTGTAAGACCTCCAATGGTGCCCCAAGAGCACTCCAGAATGAACTGCGTGCACTATCGGAAGGGGCACTATTAAAGGGTTTACGGTAGACTGTGCTTTAGAAAAGCGAGAGCGCTCGACAACGGTGATGTTGATGGCCGTGGTCGCGACGTTCCTGCTGTTCAACACGTTGGCCTTTCTCAACAACATTCTGGAGATGCTCATGACACTGCTCGACGACCCAGGCATGATGGTGCGTCGCTGCCGCCGCTTTTGCGGCTTTGCAGTTGGCATTGCTGTTTGTTTGGTCACATACGTTGTTGCAAGTGAGCCACTGCTGCCGGTGTTTGTCTGCCTGGCGGTATCAAATACAAAAGTAGGTGACCTTTGACACGAAGAGCGGCTCACCCCCAATTGAAATCTTTTACAGTTAGACGTGTGTGGCCTGGCCAGACAGACAGACTATTGTTGTAGTTAGAATGAATCTAATGTAGGTGGAGGGCCGAGGAGTGAGTGAGACTGAGAAATTCAGCTGCTGATCTTAGAGCGGTTCTATAAAAGCAAAAGATACGAAAAGCACCCCCCCCCCCCGAATCGACGGCGGATTGACATTCTCGTTGAAACGTTCAGGACCAGTCGACGTACAGTCTGCTGGTGGAGCTGGGCAACCTGCTGGTGACGGTGAACTCGAGCAGCACCATCTTCGTCTACTACTACTTCGGCAGCAAGTATCGGCGGACCTTCCACTCGCTGCTCTGCGTCCGTCTGCCCGCCTTCCTCGACAGCAACGTGGGCACCGCGCGCGGCGTCGCCACCTCCACCGCCATCGTGCTCACGAACCGCACGGACGAGGAGGAGAGCGCCGCCTCGTCGGCCAGAGCGAGAACCAGTTCGAACCGGAAAAACCGGCTCCTGCTCGTCCCCGCCGGCAATGCCTCCTCGCCCACGGCGGCCATTCTCCACAAGTCGGCGACGGCTACGGACTTGGAGGAGGCGCTGCTGCCCCCGAACGCCGGGAACACTCTCGACCCGCTTTCGAGCAAGGCGCAGAGACTGACGAAAAGGGCAAGCGATTGCGGAGCGACCAGAATGTGAGAGTGGCCTCCTCCTCATCTCTCCCAACCCAATACAAATGTGCAAGATGCGGTTCTCAAACAAGTGTGTCACAATGCCCGGCGCGCGCTGTTCATCGCATTGGCTTCTCTGTGGTCTGTGCTACGCACGCACACCTCGAACGATTTGTTTGGTAGCTACGCCGTGTAAAGGCTGCAAAATTTTTCCTTCCGAGCATTTTTTTTCAGATTTCGCCTGCACATAGATTAGCGCGGAATACACCGATTGCGTGGGGTTCTGTTGGAGGTCTTAAAGGTACCTCCAAGTTCTCGCTCGCGCGTGTGATCAGTTTGAGATGTGGTGATGCAAAATGTGATAGTGCCGTACCGTTGCGTGCTGCTCTTGTTGTGAGACTCTAGTTGAACATGTATCTCCTCCTCAACCGACTCTCAAAGTTTACGCTTGTTGTATCTACATATACACAAGTGCCTCATATACTAATGATCCGAATATACAGTACTTCACCGGGAACAGGAATCACCACGAATTCTCCTGGAACGTCTAGCTGTAGCTTCGTCAGCAGGATGGACACTTCTTCATCCTTTCTCCCATTCTCCCGAAGCAGAATTCCACGTCAGCTCTAGAGCCTTGAGCTGACCGACATTGCCGTCCGCAGATGTAAAGTGCCGCCACCAGTAGGGATGCTCGAGCGCGAACGCGTATGTCGCTCGAATCGCCGCCGCAAATCCTTCCGACTCCGCCGCAGGCGATGTCGACAGGTTCTAAAAGCGAGCAAGGATTAAAAAATGGATAGGCATTGTTTGGACAATTGGACTGCTGTGTCACGGACCACTGCGACAACTCTCATTCGTAGCTCGGCGGACTGACGCTATTTTGGTGTTGTAAAGATAAATACAGAATTTTGTCCGCATGGAATCGTTGGAAAAGAATTTGGAACAAATCGGCTATAGAGAGGATCGCAATCGCAAGCTATGGAAGCGGGGGGACCTTTCGAATCCAGGCGTCGTCCATTCTCAGCACGAAGCGCGCCATCGCCTCGTCGACGCGATATTCGAAAGGCTCGAGCTTGAAGGTGGCGCTACGCCAGTCGAAACAGGGCAACAAGGACAACGAGTCGGGGGTTGGGCCAAAGGTTCTACGCAGATCTCTGAGGCGCCGAAAGGGACCCCGCGGCGCCCCACAGCCGGCGGGCAAGACGCGACCCCCAGCCGGCTCGATCGCCAGACCGCGGCATTTCGGTGCGCCCTCCGTAGCGCCCGAGTTCAACTCGCCAATGACGGCGGTTTGGAGCGAGAGCTGCAGGTGGAATTGCGCCGACTGGTGGTGCAGCTCGCGCAACACGACCAGACACTGCTGGCGGTACTTGTCGCGCGTCTCCGCCGGCAGAAAGCAGCCCAGCAGGTGCGCGGAGACGCTGAATTGAATTTAGAATTTTGAGCTCGCTACAGGCAATAGGCAAACATGAACACACCGTACCTGATTTCGTCGCTGCTTTCCACACTCTGGGCGCTCAGAGCCGCTCGAAATTCGACGAAAATCTGCCGGACGTGCGACACAGTGTCCGCTCCGTCCAGGTGAGCGATTAAAGCGATGGAACGTTCTAGAAAGAAAACACATTTTCAGTTTCATTGGGGCCGCCACAGACGCAATTTTCGCAGCATGTACAGGTTGCAAATATCTTAAACAAATTCCGAAAAAGTGGGTGGGTGGGTGGGTGAGTTTCGCTTGGAACGAACCTTCCGCCCCCCCCCCACGCCCCCAGCAGCCAAGGCCAGACCCACAGACTACAGCATTGCAAGGCACGGCACCACTGGAGCAGATACGGCATAGTCATGTTTGAAATACAGTAGGCACCTGGATCATGCAAGGCGACAATAGCGCACGTGGTCGCTTCGTCCGATACGAGATATTTCGGTGTCCTCTCCACCAGTCTTCCTTTGGCTAGAAAAAAAATTGACACTACAACCGGCTGAACGGACAAAATTGTTGTGGTGCGCAGATTGTTCTGCTTCCAGTAAAAATGGCTCCGCACGGACGCAGTGAATTCAAAATTCAAAAACTTCAAATTCAACCGACCGACGCAGAGTGCAAACTCTCGTTCGCCAACGTACAAAACTCCATCCGTCTGACACAGTCGTCGTTCAGGTAACAGCTCGGCTGTCTATAAATTTGGGTATTGCCGTACCACACTGAAGCACCGACAGGCATACTGTGGCCACCGCATGTGCATTGTGCACAGACGCTTAGCACAAACTGAACACTAAACCGAATACTGCACAACAGCCTTCGAACGTACAACGTTATATGCAAAGCAGGAATAATGACGGGCGTCTGGGTTACAATCATAGGACGCGGATAGGGTCAGCGGGGTAGGCACAATCAGCGATAGTCGTAAACAGGGGGGGGGGGGGGTGCCACTCCGCGCTTTTATAATGGGCGCGCGTGTTCAGTTTTTGCGCACTCGCCGCCACTCGCCAACGCGCCGGCGGATTTGCATCAAAATTGGTGGCTAAGTAGGAAATTTCACGGGCTACAAGATGGCGTTAACAGTTTCTAGCCGCTTTTGGAATTTTCGCGAGAACACTCGCATTCTTCTGTCGCGGTGTAAAAGAACGCGCTTTACAGTAAATTTATGCCCAGCGTAAAAGTTTTTATTAAATGCCAAATTTAAAAATCTAAAAGACTAGGATTACGGGCATTGCCCTGAAGTTAATTTTATCCCATTATAGCTCCGCTCCAGCACGCACCCAGATGGCAGGCCAGAGCGAAAACTGAAAATCCACTTTTCGCGCCATTTGGTACCAAAACTTTAAACGTCCATTTCTAATCAAAAAATAGTTCAAATTAAGACAAATATGGGCTATGTATAACCGCCTCGACGTCCTCTTTCGAATGCCGCATAGCGCGCCGCGCTCCGACCTACGGTTCAACCGCACGGCGCCTGTAAGCGGTCTCGGGTGCCAAAATCGGTCAAAAATACAAATCTTCTGAGTTCAGGTTCTCAGCGCTGGGGAGGAGATTCGAAAATCCGCTCGACAAAAAGTTTTCTACCTACCTCGACTACGAACCACGAAAATCTCATCGCTGGGCGATAAGCATGCAGACCTGGCTAGTCCAAAAGGTGTGTTTTTGTCCATTTTCCATTGTAATTGCAATCTTTTAAGTCTATTTTCTCACGCGTTTGTTAATTATATCCAAAACGGTTGTGCAATTTAGATTCGCCTCATCATGCTGAACAACCGGACGTGCGATTCGACCAGGTTTGGAAACTTTTTATTTTTCATAGTTATTCCAACTTCCAGAATTGGGGTGCTCAAAACTCAAGAAAATAAAAAGTTTCCAAACCTGGTCGAATCGCACGTCCGGTTGTTCAGCATGATGAGGCGAATCTAAATTGCACAACCGTTTTGGATATAATTAACAAACGCGTGAGAAAATAGACTTAAAAGATTGCAATTACAATGGAAAATGGACAAAAACACACCTTTTGGACTAGCCAGGTCTGCATGCTTATCGCCCAGCGATGAGATTTTCGTGGTTCGTAGTCGAGGTAGGTAGAAAACTTTTTGTCGAGCGGATTTTCGAATCTCCTCCCCAGCGCTGAGAACCTGAACTCAGAAGATTTGTATTTTTGACCGATTTTGGCACCCGAGACCGCTTACAGGCGCCGTGCGGTTGAACCGTAGGTCGGAGCGCGGCGCGCTATGCGGCATTCGAAAGAGGACGTCGAGGCGGTTATACATAGCCCATATTTGTCTTAATTTGAACTATTTTTTGATTAGAAATGGACGTTTAAAGTTTTGGTACCAAATGGCGCGAAAAGTGGATTTTCAGTTTTCGCTCTGGCCTGCCATCTGGGTGCGTGCTGGAGCGGAGCTATAATGGGATAAAATTAACTTCAGGGCAATGCCCGTAATCCTAGTCTTTTAGATTTTTAAATTTGGCATTTAATAAAAACTTTTACGCTGGGCATAAATTTACTGTAAAGCGCGTTCTTTTACACCGCGACAGAAGAATGCGAGTGTTCTCGCGAAAATTCCAAAAGCGGCTAGAAACTGTTAACGCCATCTTGTAGCCCGTGAAATTTCCTACTTAGCCACCAATTTTGATGCAAATCCGCCGGCGCGTTGGCGTGGGGGGGCGTGTGCGAAAAAACTTAACACCAAAAACGGCGGAGTGGCACCCCCCCCCCCCCCTGGTCGTAAACAAGCAAAGCGCAAGTGTGCGTCGTTACAGTACGCACGCACACACGCACGCACCTTAAACGAGGAGTATATCATCTCCAATCCCCTGTCTTCATCATACGGCCGTTCATCGATCAAAAGAGGCATGCTGTCGTCTCACGGTTCGACAAATGAGCAAATTCAACTGTAATAAAAGCATTTTCGGTAAATACTCTCAATACCACAAATCAAAACACGAAACGAAACACAAAACTAATGAAACCAATCAATGTCGCTTTGCAAGTCTTTCTATTTCACGTTAGACGTCGCCAAATGTACGGTGCAATACACCAACAAGTCAATGAATTCCAAAAACACTTCTAAAAGTGCATTACAACTAACTACATACCAATATAAAAAAATATTACTACATTACTGCATTGAAATCAGTTTTTCATTCGATTTGAGTCACTTCGTGCACTTGCGAGCCGGTCGGCGCCAGCAGCGGCGGTGGCTGCGATTGCGGCTGCTGCGCGTACTGGTGACTAAATAAAATTAATTTAAAACGCAACATTTAATAGGAAATAAAAAGGACGCACCCAAGATCGAGGGCCTGGGGCGTGGCCTGTCGCTGCTGCTGGAGGCTGACGCGTTGCTGATTGGTCGGCTGCGGCTGGGGCGTGGCCGACGTGGAAGGGCCGGAAGGGCCGGCCGGCTCAGACACTGAAAAACGGAAGACAGATTTAGCTGGACAACCAACGCACGCACGCACGCACGCACACACACAAGCAGTCGGCGTCTGCAGAACAGACGTCACGCGACGGGGCTGGCATTGAGTGTACGAGGGGGCGTGCGTTTTCGCGTCCTTTTGTCTATCTATGGCTACCCCCCCCCCCCCGGTTGGGTTGACACTGCAGAGGTCGAGGAAAGACAGGGGGATGGGGTGGGAGACGGACGCTGTCGCTCGAGCAGCAGATTCTGTCGACGCAGCTCGGCGACGTCCGCCTCGTGCGCGACGATGCTTTCGTTGATCTGCGCCAGGTAGTCGCAGGCGCCCTTCAGAATCGAGGAACGAGACGCCTGAAATAAATCGCGAAATCTACTACGCTCTAATAGGATAGAGCTAAATCACCGATTCGAATGTGTACTCAGTGCGCGCACGCACCGGAACGCATGCACGCGCGCACCGCCACGCACGCACGCAGGCACGCGCACCTTTTCGTCCTTGAGGCGTGGCACGACCGATTTGAGCGCGAGGAATCCGTCCTTGATGTGGTCGCGCCGCTTTCGCTCCAGCGCGTTGTGCTGCGCCTTCCGACCGCTCTCCTCGCCCTACGCAATGGCGGAAATCCACAAAAAAGCAAAACTTTGCAAAATACTGTACATACAGGGTGTCCCGCCCTCCTGTCGCACCTTTTGTCGAAGAATAACTCAGGTCTGGGAGAACCGATTTCAACCAAATTTCAACCACTTATAGCAAGTACTCCAACATAGACATCTGCTAAGTTTCACTCAAATCGGCTGTACCGTTTTGACGTTACACGATGTCAAGTGGAGGAGGCGACATTTTCCAATGGAGAGGACAAACTGAGAAGCAAAAGCGGATGGGTTGACTTTTTGGCGGTTTCTCAATCGTCGCTGCAAATGTGTTGCTAAGTAGAGCCAGTTCTTGCTGGTTTTTGCATTCGCGAAGGACGAGCGCCTACAAAGCCGGTTTCTTCATCAATTTTGCAGTCGCTACAGTGGTTCCTTGTTGGTGACCTTGTTCATGGAAATTCAACTTCAAACCGACTGATTGTTCCTTTTTCAATATCCACCTTGTAAAGCTGTTTAGCAAGAAAGGACCGCATGTCCCACCTGAATCGGGGGCTTGAAGTTTTACCGAAAACAGATTTTTTTCGAAATGAAGTGTGCAATGTAACATGAAAAACACAACAATTTGCTTGCAATGGTTCAACTTCGCAATGGTGCAGCCGATTTGCTTAAAACTTTGCAAACGTCTAAGTTAGACTACTTGCTACAAGTGTTTGAAGTTTGAGTTAAATCGGTTCTCCTAGACCCGAGTTATGCTTTGACAAAAGGTGCGACAGGAGGGCGGGACACCCTGTATAGATGCCGAGAATAGCATCTCGACAAGCGTACGACAAGCGATAAGCGTACAAGCGCAGAAGTCACACTCACACCTGCAACAGGGGGATCTGTTCCCTCCCTAGTCGAACTGGACCCCTCCAAGGGGTTGCCCCTTAGAATTCTTCTGAACCGGTACAAAGCGATAACAAGTGTGTTTTCGGTTATTTTCGGTGCTCCTGACCCCAGAACACCAAAATAACCCTTTGTTGACCATATGTTGGCCAAAAAGGACTCTTTTACGCTATTTTGGTGCAAAATTCTTACATTTTGGGCGTTTACTCCCTCTCTACTTTTCGGTGCGGGAACCCACCTGTCCACTCTTCTCGCAGGGCCATTTACCCCCACCCACCTCGCCTCTCCCCAGTCGCAACTCGGCCTCACCCGGTCCAGCTACAGGTCTGACAGAAGCATGCACCGCAGAAACCAGTTTGTCTGAATTCGCCACAACATCCCACGCTAGTCAAGTCTGTGCGTTCGCTCGTGCGTCCGTGTGTGCGTCGTCAGCGGCGACGGGTGTCAAAACACCAAGCAAGTGGGGCGGGGGGGAGGGGGGCTGAGGAGAGACAAAGCTAACGCGACTAGCATCTGTCAGCTTCACGCGTCAATGCGGCTTTGATTCGTCTCCCATGTGGCGCGGTGTTGCCACGGCCCCGCGACCGACGCACGCACGCACGCACTTCGTCAGTGGTAGGGCGCTCAGTTGTTCGGATTATTTGTTTGTCGGTTTGGAAGGTGGAGTAGACTTGGGATTTCCCCCACTGAGCACCAAAATTCGCCAGCCATGCGCGTCTATCTCCTCGCTCTGTGAGTTGCCGACGGAATCGCGGAGTAAATACCCACCAAAACGCATTTATTGAAAAAAAGAACTTTCAGCATCTGCATGTCCATCTTCGCGCTTGCTATGGGTCAGGACGAGCCGGAAGTGGTAGAGGAGAAGAGTGATGAGGCGGTACGGTAAAGATGCAATTCTTAAGTGATTGCTACATCTCAACCGCTTTGAGTGTCTGGCTGGAACGTTCAAGCTCGTTTAGACATGGCTGGATTCAGGGAGCGATTCAAATTTCCAGGGGCTCTAAAACCTGAATACCAATAGTACGCATTTCCTAACAACCAATAGTAAGAGTGGCAACCAACACCCTGTCTTTTAAAACAATGCCCAAATTCATCTCACTATAACCCCAGCGTGGAACATTTCTAGCGTACAAACAAGTACTACAGTAACGGAATCGAATGACGCTTCCAGGAGACTGGTGCGTTGGAGAAGATCTGGGCGATGTTGAACAAGATCTACAGTTACTTAGTGGAGAAGGGCAAGCAAGCCAAAGACTCCACCATGAGCCTCATTAAGCGGGAGGAAAAGCCCGAAAAAGCCATGGAAGAAAAGTCAGAATAATTAACGAATCTAGAGAGAAAGCACTATATAAATTCAACAAGCGCGGAGTATTACACGTCGTTTATAGGACTGGTCAACGATTGGTCAATGAAATATACACTTTGAAGCATTTTGGCCATTCACAAACAAACGTACCTACAGACAAACGAACCGCAAAAGCATTCAATAAATCTACAAAAAAAAACCCACAAACACACCTCCTCATCTGCAATTGCGGTGGCGCTCGAGCTTTCTTCCTAAATTTCGAACATTTGTCATGCTAAAACAACCTTTTGACTCGAATATCTATTGTTGAAACTAGGATAAGTAGATTTAGTAAGGTAGCTGGTATAGGATAGGGTGTAGAACATCGCTACACTTGCTACAAACAAAAAAACCACGCCAAAACAGGAAAATTCTATTCAAAATTTACATCGGATTCGTAGACCAAATCGCCCAGTGCGGCCAACTGCTCTGCTGTCGGCTTCGAGGCCATGTTTTCTTCAATTTGGTTGATTTATTGTGAATTTTCCACCTGTTAGCACACCTCCAATCATTGAATACCTATACTATACTATACTCAGCGAATTCAAAGATCAATGGTATAAATAGACTACAGCGGACAAACGCGCGTATGCCAACGTTTATTGCAGCTCCCTCATGAATAACAAAGAAAACCCATAACGCTACAATCGCCACAAGATACCAACAACAAGTGTCACACAACCACGGTGTCTTCCACCAGTTTTCCCGCCTCCATTCGCAAAATGCGGCGTTTCACACCAAAATAACTTCCCATGTGATTGCTAGTACTGTCATGGTCGCTGGCAACCTGGGGTTGCGGTCTGTGGGCAATGGTGAGAACCGTGGTGTCTTTCAGAGATTTCGTCAGCAGCTCCTGCATCTCTTGTTCGGTACGCGCGTCAACGTGCGCTGTTGCCTCGTCGATGCAGACCAGCTAAAAGCGTGCCCGGCCGTGCGTGCGTGCGTGCGTGCATGAGTGCGTGCCGGTGCGTGCGTGCGTCCGTGCGTGCCGGTGCGTGCGTCGTGCGTGCGTGCGTGCGTGCGTGCGTGCGTGCGTGCGTGCGTGCGTGCGTGCGTGCGTGCGTGCGGGTGCGTGCGGGTGCGTGCGTTGCGTGCGTGCGTGCCGGTGCGTGCGTGCATGCGTTGCGCAGACCTCTACGCCCGCCTGGGACACATGGCGCACTCGCACGCACCAACATACGCACGGACCGACGACTGGACGACGCACGCACGCACAGACGCGACCGACAGACGTACGGGGGACTTCTTCAAGAGGATTCTCAGCAGACAGACCAACTGGCGCTCGCCCACGCTGAAGTTGGCGCCCCCGCTGTCGACTGCCGCGTTCAGTCCTCCCAACCGTTGTAGTAGCGGCTCTAAATATCAAAAATTCCTCAATGACATTACACCATTTAATTGATTAAATCGCGATCGTTTCCCACGCTCAGGACATAGTTAAACAGCAAACTCGTCTTGTAATCGCGTTTTACTTTCACTCAAAACATGTTTCATGCGATGTACAAAAGGCAACAAAATTGACATTAAAACAATGCAAACAGAAGGACTAACGAAGACAAACGTGTGTCGGTTTTTTTCCTCACAGACTTCAATTTTAAAAATAAAATAAAAAAACTGTAGTGGTCACCCACCTAACTGAAATTTGCCGATAGTATGCAGCAATAGGTCGTACTTGGTCCAGAATTCGCGACTGTGCCGCGTCTCAATGAGCAGATTCTCCAATAAGGTCCCTTCGAACAAGAATGGCGACTGGCTGATAAACGAGATCCGATTTCTAAAAACGAAAATATGTATGGGAACACAAAACTCGACATGAATAGAAACGTGCAAACGTAAAGTTTGTAGAGAAGATTTAATCATGTACGGATGATCTTATAAATATATCAAACTTCATGAATTCACGCGGCTAGTTTAAGCGCTTAGCCCTATAAACCCGAACAAAAGCCCTATAAATTCAGTATCGAAACGTGTGCACGGTGTACCTTAGCTGCTGTAAGGTGATATTCTGTACATTAACGCCGTCTAGCAAAATCTCTCCAGAGTAAATTTCCACTGCTCTGAAAAGAGCTTGAAACAAGCTGGATTTTCCAGAGCCTAAACACGTTCGGAAGCGATAAATTTCATATACGCACTCGCACGGTTCATTTTCACACCCCAGAAAAAAACAAATCCTCTGCCATCAAAAAACGTTTCATTAAAAAAAGCAACTTTAAAAACTCTAAGTCGATTGATTCCGGAACCAACCAGTTCTGCCAACAATGGTAGCGTGCTCGCCAGCTTCCAGTTGAAAGCTGACATTTTTCAGCGCGAAATTCAACTGATTCGGTGCGTCAATGTCATCGTACGTCAAGTTGACAGTGTGGAATTTCAGAGTGGCGCCTCTGGTAGAAGTGACCTCAGTAGCGGCATACAGCCAGTTTTCAAAAGTTGACAGCTGCCTAGTGGGTGGGACGCCGCCAGTCGAGAAGGCGGCATCAATCTAAATAAATAAAGGTTGATGCACAGACTAACGGACGGAACGGACAGACAGACAGATGGCCGAACTCATACATGGACTGGACCGTCCTTGCCAGCCAGGGCTACCCCCCACCAAGGTGGGATTGGGGGGGCGGAGAGGGGGGGGGGTGACTGGATGCGCTTGGCCTTACACAACACAACACGAACACTCCCTGCCCATACCACAGCATCGCTCAAGCCGTCACTCAGCCCAGTAATTTCTCACCCCCGATTGATCGTGCTCGGGACCTTGATTCGGATCGGCCGTCCGATCAGTGTGGGTCTCCTCTGGTGGCGCGTGGTCGACGTAGTAGCAGATCCGTTCCACGGACACCATCTCCTTTTCGACTTCCGTGAAACTACCAAGCAGACCCGACAGCACGTTCGTCACGCTCAACGCGTAGGCAATCGACAGGCCCACCAGGCCTAGACTACACCAAAATAGAAACCAGACATGGAACTGAGGCGCCCTTGGCATTGAAGAACGTTACCCCCACCCACCCCAACCCGCCCCTACAGACTTTTCATTCACCCTCACCTGGAAAGGGTTCCTGCCTGTCTGCGCCTCGCAAGTCTACAGTGCACGTGTTCACGGGAAGCGACAAAAGCGAATCATTCAATCATTATCAATAACAACCACCACAAAACAAATGTATGTACGGAAAAAGCTCTGCCGCGATTATTACACTTACGGTGCAGGGGGGGGGGGGGTGGAGACCTTTCTGGGGGGGGGGGGCGGCGTGGGGGCCGGGAGACGCAGATTTGAAGAGGGGGATCCAGAAGGGAAAAACATGTACATAAATAGCGTCTAAATAAGCACTTAGTCAAAAAATAGGTAACAAAAAATGCCTTACAATAGGCTATAAATAGCGTTATTTAGCTGTATTAAGGTAAAAAAACACTGAAAAGACGAAAAGTACACTACTTTTTATTATCGTAGACAAGTTGGGGGGAACTTCAGGAAATTTTTGGAGGGGGTCTGGGGGGCTGGGTAGGAGCAAATTTCCGGCCGGGGGCCCCAACCCCCCCCCCCCCCACGCCAGTTACATGTATGTTACAGCGTATCCACGGCTTTACGAGAAGGCGGGGGGGGGCTTGTTCACCAGCCCGTGCCCGCGCACATTTCCAACCCCCCCCCCCCAATTAAAAAGAAACACACACTTTTTCTTCGCACATGCAATGGTGCAGGAATACACGTACACTGGACATACACGCATGCACCGTACCCGCGTCCGCCAGTCGCCAGTGGTGCAACGCGAGCGCGGTTACCGTAACCGCAGCCAACACCAAAAGACCCAGGAACTGCAGCCGTACGCCCAACCATTGGGCGCAGGCCAGAGCGCTGAACTGCGCGCGCTGATTCGATGTGAGACACTCCACAAAGTCCAGAATGAACCTGGAATGGGAACTCTCAAACATGAGAATAAAACGTGACTTTAATTAAAAAAAACAACAAATATTTGCGACCAACTAATGAATAGAAAAATGAACTGTCCATGCGAAAAAGGGTAATAGGAATTTGTGCATTTCGGAGCAGAAGGATCCACCGAACTTAAGTACAGCAGAAATTCAGACTTAAATTGTGCTCATGAAACATTCCATACACAGAAAGCAGATAACCAGGGACCAACGTGTGCTTTGCGTTGATATGCTTTGCGTACAATTTTCTGTAAGTTTAATTTCTGATCTGAATAAATAAACCTTTCCGATGCTCTGTAAGCCCTAATCACGCTGAGACCGTAAACGGTGTCGGTGAAATGGTTGTAGAGCGGCGACAGACTAATCGAAGACAGCCGCTTCAATTCGCACGTCGTGTAGCGATAGTAATTCTAAACTTTGTTTCAAAAACTGGTAAACATATTCACAATACATAACACGGGTACACACACACACACACACACTCCCGTACGCACGCACGCACGCACGCACGCGAGCACGCACGCACTGCCACGCACGCACGCGCGCACCCGCACGCGCGTACCAGCACGCACGCACAGGCACGCATGCACCAGCACGCGCACAACAGCGCGCACGCCACGCACGCACGCACGAACACTGGCTGACCTGCACGTATGCGTAGACGATGAGGAGAGGCAGGACGACCACTAGAAAGGGTGGCAGGGCGTAGGCCAAAAGAACAAGGGTGGCCCCCATGGCGAACGCGAAATAGAGGACGATGTTCAGCTGGAAGGGCAGACTCTCGTCCACGGAATAGACGTCGCTGGAAAACCGGTTCAGGATTCGACCCACGGGCGTCACGTCGAACCAGCGGATCCTCGCCTGAACGGGTTTCGCCGTAATTTCATAGCCGACGACAGCGAGTTGGACGGCGCAACGTTTCAAAAGATGGTTAAAAGAGAGTTTCTTGACTTGTAACTGGTTCAGACAATCCGTGCATAAAACGAGAAAATTCCAAGCTTTTGTCACAAAATTCATCGCAGCCATTTCACAGCATTTTGGTCCAACATATGAACCCATTGTTGTACAGTGCGTACACACGTTCACAGGCAGCGGCAGACTGACATAAAAATTAGGCAAATAAAATCAATCGAAACAAAGTCACCCGCAGAACAGAGGTCAAGAGCTTGTCGTGCAGCCGCTGCGCCGCCACAATGCCACCGTAGGCGTACAGAAAAGCGCGCGCCAATGTAAATACCGTATTCCCCAAACCAATCGAGGCATAAACGGCCAGGTAGAACTAAAAAGAAAGCGTAATATGGATAGGTTTTTGTCGCTTTGATCGCAAGGTTTATATTGTTGCTGATGAAATCTTCAACGTTTTAAATGAATCTACGGGATCAATCTTGCGATCCCAATCGGATATTTCACAATTAAAAAATACAAACAAATTGGTACAGAAATATTTAATGACAAAAATGCAGAGAACCTACATATGTCGACTCTCTAAACTGTGACCACCAGCTAAAATCATACGGACGATTAATAGAATATTCCACAAAATCGTTCGCCAGATGCAAAGTCAAATTCCCATCCACTTTATCGGAATGTTCGACCCAAAACGATAGCCAAAAATCGGCGCCGCTTTTTGTAGCTAAAAATTCAATAATTTAATATTCAATCTGAGAATGAACGCGTTTTCAATGGTCTCTTAATGCGGCAGCGAAACATTCCTCAAAATACACTCGCAGCACCACATTGATCAATTTTTTTTATTTTACGCACTGAACGATACGATAGTCAAATTCATTAGCAGCTTCCGACCACGGTGCGGTAAGAGGTCGAAAGTCGTAGCCGATATCTATCTAGAATTCGGTTACTACTAAATGAGCCTTTCTTAAGGGAGCGCAGTATGGAATACAACTCGCCACAACGCGTATTTTAAAAACAATTACAATGTATAAAATGCAAAAAAAAAATCTCACCCTGCATTAGAGCGAGCGACAACAGAATCAGCGCAGACAGCACAATGCCAACCGCCAAAGCGTACTGTCTGTATACCAATAGACTGACTTTGCCAATCTAAACAGATTTAATTTCCTAAATAAATGAATGCAATATTGCAAATTAAGGAAAAATTTGCAGGCTGCAAAAAAAGGTGAATATGTGACGCTCTTTTGTTGGAGCCCAGTTTGAAAAAGAGGGGTATCAATTAAGGCATGCCTCATTTATGTATAGCCACTTATGCTTTGCAGCTGATCAACTTCAGTTTGAACAAACCGTGTATAAAAACCGAACCAAACGCAGCAACACGTCACATATTCGGCATTTTTTGTGTTCGCGTGCATGAGAAAGGAGCAGTGGCAATTATAGGACCTAACTGGACTGGAACACCCTGCATTCACATATGCTGCATGACTAAACGCCACGTGGTTGTGAGACAGGCAGGAAGGACCCCAGGGTCTTGCACATGGACCACTATGCAGATGTACGCATGTACGCACGCACGCACGCACGCACGTACGCACGCAAACACGTTGTATAGGAGCAGAGCGTTATTGGGTGAAATGCCAAAAAGGGAATGACGAATGGAGCCAGTACCGTATGCATACCTACACATCACTAACTGAACTGTAGTGGCAATCCACATCTCACAAATGCTAGCCAGGTGCCGATTATTTATGTAGGAACTTTGGCTGTGCCAGGTCAATGGAAATTAATCTGACGTAAGGAACCCGAAATTGCCCGTGTAGGAGCAATACGTGCAAAAACCAGATCTTCACAATACAATATAAGCAACAAGTTTTGATTGAACTACATTTAAACCTGTTTCTCCTCCTCTTGAATTAAAACCGGTTCAACGACATCGATGTCGCTTGCGCGGCTTTCGACTGTTGCAGCGGAGGTCGACGGCGAGCTGTGACTATCGTCATCCTGTAGCAGCGGTGAATTGTCAGTGTCCACACCTAAACACTCGCTGTAGAGCGTGCGTGCGTGCGTGCGCGCGTGCGCGCACGCGCGTGTGCAAACACACTCTACAATGGACGGCATATACGACTGCATGCAACCGTTTCCCCGAAATAAATACCCCACCGTCACTCTCCAAGTTTTGCGGCGTCGCATTGCCGTCTGTCACTGCGTCCACCCCATCCTTGGACAAATCCAGCACCAGACAGTCTTGTCTCCCCTTCAGATATTGAGTCCTATGTGTCGCGAGTATAACCGCCTTGTTTCTGGCCAGCAAGAAGCCGACAATGGCCTCGTTCCAAATGTGATTCGCGACCTTCTCGTCGACCGAACTCAGAGGATCGTCCAGCAAGTACACGGCCTTGTCCTGAAGCATTTTGCCATTAACCTATGGAAAATTAGAGAACACAAACGAACAACGAGAGCCGTACTACATTGCTGACAGGTACACGCACGCACAGACGGGCGCACGCACGAACAAAAGCACGCACGCACCGCGCGCACGCACGCACGAACAAACGCACGCACGCACAGGCGCGCACGCACCCACGCACGCACGCACGCACGCACTGGCACCTGATAGAGCGCTCGAGCGAGCGTGATCCTGGCTTTTTGTCCACCGCTCAACGTGACTCCCTGCTCGCCCACCTGCGTCCTGTCGCCCTGCGGCAACTGCTGAACAAACACATTTGGTTTCGCATTGCAAATTCTGAGCGTTGCAAGCATTGTGCGTGAAAATTAAAAAAAATTGTAATCTGTATTTTCTAGAGAAAAGCCCACCCTGAAATCCACGTCCAAAGCGCAGGCACGGGTTATGGTCGCGTAAAATTCCTCGTTCAATTCGCGACCGAACAAAATGTTCTCCCGAACGCTGGCTCGCTGCAGCCATGTCTCTTGGCTGACCAACGCCAAACATAAAATGAAAAATGCGTAAACGCAAATAATGCTATCATTGAGGAATTATGCAAATTTGCATATACCTTCACTCATGAGCTTCTCCTGCATGCCGATGGAGCTACTGTAGGTCTCGGCGCACAGTGCGTGAATCAAGGTCGATTTGCCACCGCCAATAGTGCCTGTCAAGCCAATCAATTGGCCCTAAATGTCCAATGGAAAATACAAAATTCCCTAAATTCCAGTGACAGCGCAAAATCGAGGAGTACATTTAGTTAAATTAATTAAACACTAAGTAAGGCTACTTTCTCAATGGCAATCTATCGGCGCAAAAAAAACAAGTGCTTACATGTCTCAATTCGCAATAAAAAACGGCCAGTTTGGAGTCAAACAATGAATGACACTGCTGTTCTGAACAGACTGATCAATACTAGTATTTCGGTTCGGACCAACATGAAAGACCACACGTAATACATAGAAATTAAAATGCGATCAAACGACACAAAGCACACTTGCCTCTTTCAGCTGCATGTTCAGGCCTTTGATGACCGGACAAATATTCCAACTGGCCGAGAAATTCTTCAGGTTGATCAGCGTGCTTCCATCTGAAACCAAATGAGCAAATCCGTCTCCCACATTTTTCCTGTATTCGGCGGCAAAAAATGAATAAATTGGTGCGAG
>JASAMY010001282.1:0-18514 GCA_030248085.1 Paralinhomoeus sp. GSCO2_6 | reverse complement strand
ATAACTGCAACAGCCTAGTTGTTAAAATACCTGGAAACCCAGCGCTTCTTTTTAACTTTTGTCATACGTACCCTGACCCTCATCTTCGTGAGTTTAGGACTGCAGCACCATCCATCGCTGCAAGAGCAGCAGTCGTATCTCTCATCGTTTTAAAACTTTTTGCCTTAAACTTCTAGCGCGTCTCACACTTTCGTCATTTGTCAGAAAAGTGTGTACCACCACAAATGTTTTTCTATACTGATGCTGTAATGCGGGGCCATAAGAAATGACGCTACACACTCTAAACTACCAAACGCGCGCGCAGTTCTGTTACACTGTGTATGCACTACCCATACCTTAATCTGCATTGGTTTATTTCCACGCCTAAGTGTTGTTCATTGTTCATAGCAACACATCTGTAACTAAGGAGTGGTTGTTGTCTCCCCACCCCCTTCAATCCTGGGGAACCGCCATCAGGCAGCCGGAACTGAATCAACCCCCCCCCCACATTCGTCTGCTGACGGTAGCTTGCAGCGTGTGCATCTTCACTTGCAATCCAATATGCATCAGTGGCGTAGCCAAGGGGGGGGGAAGGGGGGAAGCTTGCCCACCCGAAATTCTCCGAAGCTCAAATTTTTTAACTTGGTACCCTCTGTTGCAATGTGCCAATATGTGCATCTTTCTCAATTTCAATGCAAATAATGATGAAAACGACACTAAAGAGGCCAATTTTCGCCTGCGGTGCATTGTTTTGCATTAAAAACCGTGTAAAGTTCGTTACGCTACTCTAAAAAATTTGCCTGCGGCGCTACTTTGAGCACAGAAATCGACCGTTTTGACCGCATTGCTAACGTTTTGGTGAATGTAGTCAGACGAACGAGCGCAAAGCGTGTAAACGGATTGGATGGGAGAGTGTCTAAAGCTTCCCTAGCCGAAATGGCGCAATGTCCAAAAAATTCGACAGGGTCCCCCTTGTTGCAGAATTGAGTACTTGGCCGACATTGAACTCCCCCCCGGAATCAAGTCCTGGCTACGCCACTGATATGCATTTGATGATCTATGCACGATGGCGCTGCCTCAATCGTCAGCGTCGTGCCGCTGCTGAAGGCAGCACGTTTGTACATTCCTTGAAGAGAACTGCTTAATTAGTCCCTTAGGGACAAAGCCTTGTTTCACCACTGCTCCCCAGGCGGCGGAGACAAGCCCCCGTTGAGAGTAAGCGAGAGGTCAGCAGCAGCTGTCAGCAAGTGTTCGTTCAATATCGATTTTTCTCGTTGAATGCCCTGGTGGGTGCATATTATATGCCCATGTATACACGCATACCAGTCTGACCAGCGCGCTGTGCGTTGGCGGGAAAGTGTATAGTGCGCGGTTGAATGCCTCGGAAGCATTGGCGCTATTAGCCGGTCCCGCTGATCTGTGAAAAGGCTGGCTAGTAAACAGCACGTCCAATTCTCGTATTTGCCACTGCTATAGCTGCTCGCTTGCTGCCAGCCGGCGGCCACGTCCTAAGCGGCACCGAGGCCGCCGCTCCGATTCGTCTGACCGTGCTGTTCTCACGACGAAAGGAGCTCCCAGTTGCCCCCTAAGGACCCCTGAGACGTGAACTCCCACCACCCAAGCGGAAGCCGTCAGAATCCTAGGATGTCGACTGTCCAAAGGACGCAGGAAGACAAGAAAGAGGAAGAAGCAGCGATGAAAAGAGAAGAGGCAGCCGATCAAGGGCCGCCGCCCGACGCGGTTGATCCCGATGCGGAGCGAATTATCGAACCGCTCGTCCTCAGGGTTGGAGAGGGAATGCACGCTCAAGGTAAGCCAGGGATGGTGTAACAACGGTTTAAAAGAGCAACTCATCTGTGTCTGTTCGTCATTAGGTAGTTGCGCTCTCAGCAGCTTGTCGCTTCTCTGGAGGAAAGGAAACAAATAATTACGATGATTACAGAAGCCCACACATCACCGGTAGTAGCCTGTGCAGTTTTTGGGGTGCAAGCAGACCCCCCCGTTCCACCACGCATGCAAGCGGGGGTCGGTGCATGCGCAGCCCACTGATACTCCAAAATAATTTTGCGAAACTCTAGGCTCACTACAGAGCTGTGCAGACTGTGTTCGATAACGCATGTGCTTGACTCGACTCTCGTGACAGACGTGGAGGCGACGCAGGCGAGCGCGACTCGGCTGTGGACGCGTCGTCAGTGGCTGACCATGGCAGTCCTCTGCGTCGCCACGAGCGTCAACAGCGGCTTCATCTCATCCATGGGGCCGTTCTTTGCAAAGGAGGTGCGCGATTTTCTAATGCGGCAAGAAAGCCGCGGACCCGGGCAATTAAAAAAGGTCTTATGAACCCTTGCGATCCGTCTCCGCCGCTTAGGAAATACCCAGTTCAAACTGTCTGCCAGGTGCAGAAGTGTATACTGTAGTTAGTTAGATGGAGGCACAAAATGAACCGTGTACATATAAGGACGACTTGAGTCCCGTAATTTTAGGCCGAGAAGAAGAATGTGGCGCCGAATGTCGTGGGATTCATCTTTGGAATCCAACCGCTCGTCATGTGCATCGTTGCGCCTGCTGTCGGCAGATACGTAAGTCGTTTCGACGTCCTACAGTGTAGCCGTACAGTAGCTGTACCAAAATGAAAACACGCAAAGAAAAGTCACGAAGACGGTTGGTCCTCTCTAGCTGCCCAAGCTCGGCCTTTATCGCGGGTTCAACGGCGGTCAATTTTTCACTGGCCTAACGACTGTTGCCCTGGGGTATGCTTGCTTAAGAGTGAAATCAAATTCAAACATTCAAACACTCAATTTAGTACTCTCATCCACTTACCGGACGGATGGCCGTTCTATGGAACCGTTCTATTTATTCGATTCTTTGAGGCGATTGGCGACACTATTTTTGAAGTCGCCTGCACGGCGATCATAGCAACTGAGTTTCCGAACAGTATCGCTTTCGGATTTGTGAGTTTAGTCACAGACGTTCACGAAATTACTACAGGGTGGGCCAAAAAAACTTGGACCCCTAATTTCAACGCGGCCGTTCTCGTGCTAGGGTGGACCGATTGGCGTGGAATTTTTACCACGCATACCTCCAACCTCTCTACGCCTCCCCACAAAATTTCAGTTGAATCGAACGAAAGAGTCTCATTTGGCATCCATTTTTGAAACCGCCCTTGAAAATCGAGTGTTTACGTGCTCGTGCCGCTCGCTAGATCGCACGCTCGCGCGCTCGCTAGAGTTAACCGATTGTTGTGGAATTTTAACCACGCATACCCCCAACCTCTCTACGCCTCCCCACAAAATCTCAGTTGAATTGGACGGATCGGATCGAATCGGAATCAGTCAATTTTCGAGTATGGTTACAAAAAAATGTTTGCAGAAAGAGCAATATTAGTCCGAATAATTTGATTTTTTAGGACAAAGCGTGTAAATGTCTGGGGCATGTCTGATTAAAACTTGACAGCAATTGGTCGACTCTGCCACGAGAACGAGCGCGTAAACACTCGATTTTCGAGGGCGGTTTGCAAAAATGGCTGCCAAATGAGACTGTTTCGTCCGATTCAACTGAAATTTTGTGGGGAGGCGTAGAGAGGTTGGAGGTATGCGTGGTTAAAATTCTACGCCAATCGGTCCACCATAGCACGAGAACGTCCGCGTTGAAATTAGGGGTCCAAGTTTTTTTGGCCCACCCTGTAGATTGATTTAGTTTTTGAATGCATACATAGGGTTTGTCAGAAACCTTCCATGGAATCGGCTTTGCAATGGGACCGCTCGTCGGTGGTGCCTTGTACGAGGTGAAATTTGCGCAACTATTTGAATGTTCAATTTTGAACTGTGACAATTTAGATTGGCGGATTTGTAGCGCCATTCTTTGTGTTTGGAATTTCTACCCTTTTAGTATTCTTCTTCTCCTACGCGGTTACCAGGACAAGAGATGGTGCGTGCGTGCGTGCGTGCGTGCGTGCGTGCGTGCGTGCGTGCGTGCGTGCGTGCGTGCGTGCGTGCGGGCGGGCGGGCGTGCGTGCGTATGTACGTGCGTGCGTGCGTATGTACGTGCGTACGTTCCGGAGCGCGAGTATGTGTACTGCACAGCACACAATGTACAATTTATTATAAATCATTTACAATATTTTAATGGACGTTAATTCGACGTCCATCTAATTAATTGCGTCGCGTCCATCTAATTTGACGACACGTCCATCTAATTTGCGCAATTGACGATACGTCCATCTAATTGTTGGTACGTCCATCTAATATGACTACACGTCCATCTAATTGGATGACACGTCCATCTAATTTGTCCAATTGACGAAACGTCCATCTGTATGACGGCGTGTCCATCCAAAAGGCAAGCTACCAGCGCGGTGACCGGCAATGGTCAAGCAGCGAACAGCAATGTATTGTACCGATATCCACGGACGGGCAGAGAAGCGGATGGCGCACCAGGGCCGATCGGTCAATTGATGAGTGACAATCTAATCTGATCAGATTCAAGCATGAGTAGACGATTGCTGAGACGATCGTTAGTTTTGTTCCGTTAGCGGAGTGGCGACAACGCAGCGCGGACTGTTCCTGGAGTGACTGGGACGAGTTCAAGAGAGGGTGCAACTGGAAGGCGACGACTGGCAGAGTTGCTGTTGCGACTGACCCGTCTTCTCGAAACACAGGATCTGCAAGCACAGCCTCGGCGTGCCGATCCGTGTCCGCGTCCCTGGCGTCGAGGTCCCTGTCGCCTCGAAGCAGATCGCCTCGGCGTCAAGATGCGCCGCGGCCGCCCCAGCAGCAGCGCGCCCAAATTAGATGGACGTGTCACGCAAATTACCTGGACGCAAATTCAAAATTAGATGGACGTGTCACGCACTTTAGATGGACGTTTCGCTCATATTAGATGGACGTAAATTTAAAATTAGATAGACGTGTCACGCATTTCAGATGGACGTGTACCCCGAATTAGCTGGACGTAAATATTATCCCCTATTTTAATTTCAAATCTACAGGTGTTTCCTTCCGCATTCTTTGGTGCTACAATTTTATAATACTCGAAATAGAAAAATCAGTGTAGGCAAAAACGGTTATGTGATGTCAATCCTAATGTTCAGAAGCAATCTCACGTGCGAAAAATGCTGCGAAACTTTCACGAGGAGGTCCTAAACCCGCTCGGAAAGGTATGCTCAGAATGCTGCTTATCGGCCCGGTCGTGCTGCTTCTTCTCTCCGTTGTCGCCGAAGGCATGATCGTCGCTTTGGACCCCACATTTGAACCATATATGAGAGATGTGGGTTTGTCTTTGCGGAAACTATTTTTTTTTTCGTTCTGAAAGTGCTCCTCAATACAATGAACTACATCGTATTACAAACGAAGGTGCAGCGAGGGCAGCTTACCAAAAAAAAAATACTGTACAAGCCTGCGTGCCCACATACATTCACTCGCTCGATAAAGCTTTGGAGAGCTCCTGTTCAGTTCAACCTGAGCCCCGCCATCGTTGGCCTGATCTTCTCCGTGGAACCAACGGTCTACACGCTTTGCTCGCCGCTGGCTGGCCGACTCACGCACTACGTCCAGAGGCCACTTCGACTGGTTGCGCTCGGTCTCCTCATCACCAGCGTCTCCTTCCTGGGACTGGGCGCGTCGCCGCTCCTCTTCTTCCTGCACAAGTCAGCCGAGCAGAGTGTCGTACGCAAGTTTAAAAGTGTGCGCGCCACTGTAGTTCGGCTGGACTAGTCCGTTGAGCTAATACAAGATCTTCCTGCCGCTGCACAATTTTCGCGTTTTTTCAGGGTCAATGCTCCGTCATTCGCACAAGACTTTCCATTGACTTATATCTAACAGACAAAACAATTGCATAGTGACAAGAAGTACAATTCACGAACTGTACATGTTCATATTCATATTCGTGCATTGCTGTGATGAGCGGTGGTGGGGGTGTACAATGAGTACAGTACTAATTACTGTATGTGATAGAAAAACTTCACATACAACTTTTCAAGACTTGCATTTGACCTGTAAAATGTGGCGGTACCTGTGTTTTACATACAACTAGACGCTCCTTTATTTTCTCATTGCTTCAGGAACATCCCTACGATCCTAGTCGCCGCCGCTGTGGACGGTATTGGTTTCTCGCTCGTTTTCGTATGCGGCTTCGAAGCCGCTGTCAGCATCGTCAAGTTAGTAAAGGGTGTTTTTTTTAAATTATCACATTTCTTTTTTGAATAACTTTTGTTTCCTTTGTTGGATTGTCATAAAATGTGGAACACGTAGGCTCAATACTTTGGGATTTTGTCTGAATAAAGAATCGTCGAGTTCGGTTAAGGATTCCGAGAGTTATGGCGCTCCAAATCAGATTTGGCGCCCTCGTTGGAGTGAAGGGAGTGGCGTGGCCGATGGGGGAGGAATGAATGCGGTGAGGGCGGATGGAGAGATTTCAGGCGAGCAGTAGTAGAGAAAACTGTGCGCCGTTTAGAGGAACCCGCGCCAACCAAAAGCAAAGTTTAGCGTTTGAAATTTGTCGTACAGTACTGGATAGTCACGATTCGAACGGCAAAGCTTGTAAAACTGCCCAAAAAAGAGACATTTGATTTGCAGTGCCATAACTCTTGGAATCCTCAACCGAATTCGACGATTCTTTTTCAGACAAAATGCCAAAGTCTTGAGCCTAAGTGTTCCAAATTTCATAACAATCCGTCAAAGGAAACAAAAGTTATTCGAAAAAGAAATGTGATAATTAAAAAAAAACACCCTTTATTACTGGCGTTTTTAACCTGTCAAATCTATCACAAATGTCTAGGTGCTACGACTATCCAGATCACTACTCAACTTCCAGTCTCGTTGGTGGTCTCTACACGTCCGCTGTGGCTTTCGGGTAAAGAGCTTGCACTGTATTTTACAAGAAAATGCATTTGTGCAGAATCTTAGATATCCCACTATGGAAATACTACGAATACTCAGCCGGTAGCGATTCGAGCTTTTTGGTGTGTGTAGTAGGTAGTTGAGTTGGCTATGCACTACTAGGTACATTTGTAGCTACAATTTCAATGCAGTATTTTAATTTCAAGTTTATAAAAAAACTGCGTTTAAACTTTAGAGCGTTTACTGGTCCCGTCATCGGCTCGAGCATTGCCAGCAAGTTTGGCTTTCCCTGGATGACCACTGTGATTGCGATACCCAGATTTTTATTGGTTAGTTCTGTAAAATGCAAAATGCTAATCACTTTATTTGATTTGTTGAATATTTTTGTTAGTTTAGGCATTGTCCTTTTTGCCGTACATCAACAACTATTACTCGTATAAACGGCAGGCGGCCGACATGGAGCAGCCAAAACTTTTGAAAACCGAAGAAAGTACAAAGCAATGAGTCGAAAATACTTGAAAGTTCTTTATTAGTTCGCTGAACTTTGTATTACATTACGTGTAGCAGCGCTTACTTACTACACACGTTACAAAAACGGTGCAAGGCGCGTCTGGACATCGCAACTGGACAGTACACACTGCTACAAGTACATGCTCAAGACAGAAAGACGCGGAGGTACATACCTACATAGGTACATAGGTATGTAGGAGCTATTAGTAGGAGTGTGCATTCTGTACGTGGCATACTGTTCGTGCTGTGTAGCGTTGTAGCATGGTGCGGCACGACAAATAAGAGTTCTGGTTCGCCAAAGAAAAGATCTGGCTAGTGAATAAGGCCGAATTCCTTGGTGGGTTTGATGGAACCATCAAACTCAGAAAATGTGCGCGCGCATAGGTATTTATATTGAAGATTGCTCTTCTCGCAAAATGGCACGTGTCACACGTGACGCGTGGCGAACCTAGGTAATTGGCTGCCACAATTGAATGTCATGAATAATACCATTGAACATCAGGATTACTAGTGTCTAAATTTGTGCAGTGTAATTTAAATCATTTAATGCATCAGCGTCAACGAACCATAACTGACTGGAATTTTTACAAAATGGAAAACAAAAGAAAGGACCGTTTTGTAATGCTCGACAGTTGTTCGTTAGTGCTTGTGCTTGTTAGGCGCCGCCTTTCCTACGACCTAGAAGCAGATACGACTACTCTACATTGCAGCCATTACCACACGCATCTCCGACCTCCAGTACCGTAATC
The DNA here is from genome assembly GCA_030248085.1 of Paralinhomoeus sp. GSCO2_6. Lineage (NCBI taxonomy): Eukaryota > Metazoa > Nematoda > Chromadorea > Monhysterida > Linhomoeidae > Paralinhomoeus > Paralinhomoeus sp. GSCO2_6. The sequence goes on along the minus strand of JASAMY010001282.1, from coordinate 10,440 downwards.
TGTAAAGACCATAGAAGTCACGCTCGGCGCTTGCGTTCACTTCCCCATACGCGTCCTCAATTACAATTCGTTGCGCGGCGTTAACGGAATTCCACCCCACCCGCACCCTCTCTACACGCTTCAGCAGCCGGCGCCAGCTAATGGCTGTCGAAGAACCATTAGAAGGGAAGCGAAGATGGATGGAAGCATGAAAATGAACTCAATTTCAGCAAAATGGACGCGGCGCCCCCTCCTCTTTCGCGCAAGAAAATGAGGTGGTAGGCAAACCCGCTGGGACAGAGTGGGTGGGGGGCGAGCAATCGATCGGACAATCGTCCCGACTCGACTCGGTGCGTCCGTTCCCGTTCGCGCGTGTGTCGCTCCCCAAGCGGCGCGAGTCCAACCACCGCGTCGACTTTAAGAGCCAAAGAAGCCTTCGGGTGGGCGGACTTTGCTGTCGCCTTCACGCTTCGCAGAGGTATTAGTCCAAAAACGTTTGTCGGCAAGCGGTTGTACAGAGACTATGCAACGCAAACTTCGAACCGGCTGTTTCGGTATCAAAAAGAGTGTCAGATTGCGGGTCAGTGCCTTTTTTCCGCATCTGGCTGGTACCTGTGTTTCTATTCTTGTTTTTATTAGCGGTTCTATTCACTTGAGACTGTACGGCAAGCCCACTAGGGTAGGGGGTACCGTAAGGTATGAGTTAGGGGCAAATTATCTACGGTATTTTGTACTTCTAATTCTAGTACTTTGAGTTGTACTTCTAGGTAGTTGTGTACTTCTTGTTGACATTTAGATTCTGCTGGTTTGTTTCGCTGTGTGCGACACTCTACTGATTGTTGCGGCCTTTTACCTCCTGGCAGTGCGTTTCGCAACCCTGTTGACACGGAGCGACTTCAGTTGGAGGTATTTCGGTGTCTTCTCCAGCGACTGCTTTGACAGCAATAGTCGAACGTGCAAGGTAGTTGCTGGATTTTTGCGTATGTTTTGTGAAAACGTATTTTAAAAAAGCATTTTACAAGCAGAATACGGAGAGGAGTATACTGAAAGTCTACCAATTGACTGGCAATATCCTGGTGTCTTTATGGTTGCTGCTTTCCTGTGTGGTGCTCGCGTTGTTTTGGACTGGGATTTGCTGCAAAATCCGCGCGCTGGTGCTTCCGAGATTGGCTTGGCAGGTAAGCCAAAATACGGTAGACGCGCGAATAGAGAAGCATATCATAATGTTGGTAGGTATCTGCTAAAATAGGCTTTTCGAACAGAAAACGTGACCAATTCCTGTTCACTACAAGCGGAGATGAAGCGTGGGTAGTCAATCATATACTTGCAATTTAACAGTGTGTTGTCTGCTTTTACTTGCCCTACATGCCATTTAACTTTAGATTTCTTCTGTTGTAACACTGGTCTTTTTCTCGGTGACGGCATTTGTTCTCTATATGGCGGAGTCGGAATGGGTGACTCCACTGATCAGCCTCATCGACGCAGTCATGGTTAAGATAGCGGGCAAGAAAGTCAGCGTGAAAATTGGTTGGTTACCTTAAGGCTGATTTACAATTAACGGTCTTCACATCGGTCTCGGTCTCGGTCTTTGCATCAGTCTCCGTCTCGGTCTCGGTCTTTTTGACCCTTGCCAAATTGACAACACGTTGTCTCCGGTCCTTCAGTGATCTTCGGTTGAATGCGCGTCTTTCAGCGCGCGCGTTCAACGCGAGACCGATGAAGACCGGAGCAAATTTTCAAAGTTCCCAACATCGTCGGTCTCGGTCTCGGTCTTCGCTGTTTGGCATGGGAAGACCGAGACCGAGACCGATGGGAAGACCGTTAATTGTGAATCAGTCTTTACCGAAACACTGCAAAAATTGCTTGCTCAAATTCTCGACGTATACTGTACAATGTCGCTCTCATGTAGCAGTCGCCGACTCATTACGTAGACAAGTTCAATGCAGTCTTTCAAAAGGTCTAGCGCGTGCTGTGTTTTCAGAGCTCTCCATTCTTCTACTCTTCTCCCTGCTCTACTCCATCGTCAGCCTCTACGTCTGCAGCGCGTTGGCGCGCTACTGCCGTCTTCTGCGTCTGTCCCACTCGGCCGCGGCCGCCAGATCGCGACTGGCAGCACTGCAGAAGAGGCGACCACCAGCAACGAAGAATCGGGACCGCAGCGCCAGCGACAGCTGCAGCAGTCTGGAAACCGGTTTGGGCCTCTCCGAGAGCCTCAGACTCGTCAAGAGGCAGGAGAGCGGCAGGGAACAGCTGCTGGCCAACGATTCGACGAATTTCAACAGGAGAAGCGACACTTCCTGCTCGGGCAAGCGACAACACGAACGGCCCAGCTCCATGTACTTCGAGCAAGAGGAGCTGGACAGTGGACTCTGAAGCGCGCCTGTTGACAAGTGCGTGCCCACGGAGTTGCAGCTGTACCTATGAGTTGTGAAGTAGAATCCAAATAGTGCGATGCAAAAAATGTCGACTGTGCAACGTACAGAACTACTGTAGCGACAATGAATGTGGAAAGTGTGCGGTGTTGTTGACTGATACAATAGGAACATTCCAAAGAAGAGTTGGGAACAGATTATGATGTGATTCCTGCGGCTCATGAGCACGTGCGCCATTGAACAAATCGAAACAGAAATCCTTGAAGAAGTTATGCGCACCCTTGGAGACGTTACGGTATTAGCGAGTACAGATGGACTACTATAACATTATTGTAACACATGTTTTGAATTACTGCGTGGCCCACATTGTTGCGTTTCTCGTTAATAGTCCACATATAATTATTGAGATACAGTTTACAAATTAATGGTTTACATACAAAGAATCTAGTGTTTCGAGTGTTTAAAATTGGCGCTTATACGAATACGCTTAAAATAGCTACGCTAGTACGGAAATGTATGAATCGCCCATGGACAGCATGGTGAAAGACCCTACTCTGCCGATTGTTATTATCGGCGGCATTTCTTTGATATGCTCCTTCTGCTGCTGCGCCATCTGCATCATTAGGTGCGGTTCAATTTGAATAGCACTGCCGAATTTATTCTGCGCCCACTCTCACATATTAGGGCGTGCAGCGGAGGGAATCAATCAGAGGACAATGGCGCTTTTTCTTTACAGGCCCTACTTGATTATTCGCCTCTTCAAAGTTCAAATTTCGCCTGTTATCTATGTATAGTTCGAAATAACGACCATTTGCGGCGGGGGGGGGGGCAAAAAGCCGAGCACGCCTCTTTTTCTGGCCGTTTACCAACGTTTCTTTGATTCGCACCAAAAAGAATTTTTCTTTTTTACAGGCTCATTTCGGAATTCGCCTCGGGCAAGAAGGTCAAGGGCGGCTCTTTCAGCGGCTCCTTCAGCGGCGGTTCTTTCAGCGGTGGCGACTTCAGTGGTTGCAGGGGTGGAGACGGGGCGTTGTCAGCCATTCCTTCCTTGCTCTATCCTTTATATTTCACTGAACAATGGAGAAACGTAAATATGCAAACTTGAAGCTAAATGTGCTCGGAACATGCGCTTGCTGACGTTTATATACTAAATAATTATTCGAATAAATCATAAAATTAAAATACGAATGCAAAGTATTGACCCGGTTGGGAACGCCCTCAAGACTGGTCCGTTGGTGACGACTTTAGCGGCTGCGACTTCGACGACTGAGCTGGCCGGCAGCAGAGCACCACCACCACCACTCATGAGTCTCCAGCCTCTGTGCTCTGATTCTCCTCTAGTCATAGGCTACTGTACATTGTCCAATAGTGACCCAGTGCGTATGCAACCTGTATCAATCAATAAACATACCTACCACAGTTGGAGGTACCACGGGTCACCATTGGGCAATTTTTGCAGTGCTTACTACATAACACATCGGATGCAGCTTAGTGAAAAGAACTGGAAGTTGTTTGATGCGCTCAGAGACGCTCTACACGGTGATTGCGATGAAATGTTCGCGAAAATAAAGCAAATAAACTATCGAAATTTTACACAATATTACTAGAGGATCAGCCAGGAGACGCTCGCGACCGACAACAACGACGTGCTGCCCTCATATCATTATTGTAAGAATAATCTATCACACCGTAAATCCTCCAATAGTGCCCCCGGGGCACTATTGTTTCAATGTCTCTCAAGAGGGGGGCACTATTAATTTCGTCAAATTTTTGCGCAATTTTGCAGCAAAACGTAACATTAAAATGCCTTAAAATGCACACAGGTAGCCGGAATTTAAAAGTTCAATTGAAATACGTGTATTGCACACATGATTACACACCATGCATGCACTTTTAATGCAACTGGATAGCATTCAAATTTTGATTTTTCAAACGCGAATTTAAAATTGACTCGCCCGGGGGGCACTATTGGAGGGGGGGGGGCTTCTATGGAGGATTTACGGTAGTTCCAATGGGCCCCAGCATAGTGGGTTGGTTAAAAGAGCGCCACCCACCTAGGGATGAGAATTTTTTTTAACTTTTCTTTTTTAAAAAAAAATTTTCTTTTTTAAAAAAAAAAAGTTGGTCGATTTTTTTTTTATTAAAAAAAAAAACAACTTTTTTTTTGTCGCGCGAGCGCACCGCGTACGCTTCCCTCGTGACTTACCGAGACGGCGTTTACTGTACGTCCTCCGCTTTATTTTGCGGCCTCTTCCCTGCTCCCCACTACCTTTTGGTTGGTTATGATTGTTTGAGTTGCGTTTCGCGCGAATATTTTGAAAATGTTTTTGAAGTAGAATTGCTGCTCCGTGTAAGCTGTTGATTGCAAACGTGGCGTTGCCGACGCGGGGGTGTCCCCAATTGCTTGCCGAGTCGAGTCGTCGTACTGTCGGCGAGAAGAAGAGCTGCTGCGGCGCCATTCCTGTCGAACCTTTTTGGCTGGATTGTTCAAGTCAAGGTCAGGATGGATGGATGTATACGTCAGAATTTTATTTACTGTAAAATCGGTTTTAAGCGTCTCCGTTGAATTTATCCACCTTTTGTGGCGACCCACAACCACAAGTGAATTTGCGTTTGAAAATAAATTCCAATAATTTTAACAATTTTTCAATAAATTTCAATAAGTAGTCTTTCTTCCTGGTGTTAGCCAAAAGCAAGTGATTGACTGCGCGACACGACACGCACACATTCAGAAGACCCCTGGCCCTGTGCCCCGATCTCGTCGCATAATACCGATTTTACAGTATCGTATGCATGCATCATAGCATGATGACATGAGAATAGGTGAGTGTGGGGGTGAGTGTGAGGGATGAATCGCCATTTTTGTCGACGTCATCACTTGTGCACGTCTAAGTCGACTTGTTGTAATGCTCAAAATATGATCTGCCAGTATTTTGCCATTATTGCGATATCACTTTTCTTGAAGCTTCAAAAAAAGGAAATTCGGGGGAGGGGTTGGGTTCTGGGCCCGTATGCTGACAACAATTGGTACTCGAATTAAATTAGAGCGCTCTAATTCAATCGGGGTTGGCAAACGATACGCCACTTGTATCCTTCAGCACGTAAGAATTAGAGTGGTATACGGTACTTGAATTAAAATTAGAGTGAGCCACTCGAATTAGAGTAGAGCGACGCACTTGAATTAGAGTGGCACACACGCATAAAATTAGAGTGCTCCTACCCACTCTAATTTGCCGATTGCGCTAGAATTGTTTGCACACTTGAAACACATCTTTGAAATTTGTTGGTTGTCATCATTCTATGGATGCAAAGCGAAAGAATTTAGAGAATTAAACAAAAACTGACTGATGAGGAACTGTGCCAGCGGTTCTTTTTGACCACGAGACAATCTATCTCACGGGTCACGGATGTAGAGTAATTGTTGAGTATTTTTGAGTGAGATGTTGAAGAAACATGTGCGTATGGGACAGTGGGACTTCCCCCCCCCCTCCCCTTGGTCGAATGTAAGTGCATGTGCATGTGCGCATGAGCATGGTAGTTGTGAGGTGTCATTTCACAAACATCTCAACAAGCCTTCACAACCACAAACAGTAGCAAGCCCAAATCACGTTTGAAAGGTGATCGATAGTCGCACATAGAAACTCGTCTCTTGCAGTCATTCAAAGGCGAAAATTGGAACAGTGGAAACGCGTTCTCGTTGCCGTCACTCCAAAGCGGCAGACGTAGACGTAGAACGCAGGCCTTGGGCTGCGGAACGGCTGACACCGTAGCGCATGTCGCGTCGCCCGCCCCCAGCTGCGTCCCACACGACAACGACTCGCGTCGCCCTACAACAAAGAGTATCGATACACTCGGTCAGGGAGGGGTTCAGTGGTTAAATGTTGCTGGATTAGCGGTCACCGCCGAAAGGCTTCACAACCCCCCCCCCCCAGCACCTATTCTGGACATACACCGCCTGATCCAGGGGGACCCCCCCCCCCCGTGGCCAACTAGGAAGGGGGGGGGCAGATATACATGGTGGAAGGCAGGCATGGTGGGGAAGAGGGGGGGGGCAGTAGAGAAGCCCTGGAAGAGGGTTCGCAGCGGGTGGATTTTACCCGCTCATTAACGCACCATGTAGGGAGGGGGGAGCAAGAGCTAGTTTCGTCTAATTTTGGACAACAAACGCATAGACAAAAAAAGAGAAGAGAAAGAAACATTCTCGTCTGCGGCGTGTTATTGTGAGCCAAAACCCGGGCCAAAACTTCAAAACGACTGCTTCCTATCTATTAAAATTCATGCGGTCTATTCTATTAAAATTCACCCCCCCCCCCCACCCCCGCAGGAAATCTTGGGGCTGTCAGTGGACAAATCCCACCAGCGCCCCTGGGGAGGGGGGGGGGGGGAATACCCCTCACCTGGCAGACCCTGCCTATCCCAAAATAATTTCGCACCTAAACCCCCCCCCCCCCCTATTTCCCATAGCAAAATTTTTTAGCGTACAAAGGGATAACAAAGTTTTGCTTGTGGTGATGCACCAAAAATATGTTACTAAAACAAAAATCCATCCCAAAACTCGCGATTTGTACGTCAATCCACTGGGCCACACCCCTCTCCGAAAAATTGTCGACTTTACGCCCCTCCCTCTGGCCCAATTTTTGTGGGCCCTCACTTCATCCCCCCCCCCAACCTTTTCCAACAAACAAATCAAACAGGACAGCTAGCAGTACCGAGTCGTCGATGAAGTGGTCGGTGCGGCGGCCGACGCAGTAGAAAGAGAGCGGCCTGTGCGCTCGCAGTTGACGCGCCGACTGCCGGCGGTGACGATGCCGACGCAGCCGTCCAGGCCGCCGAAGTTGACGGAGTTTCCGAGCTTCTCGGCTATACCCAACTCGGCGCCGTCCATGCGGGTCGGCGGCGCGCCACCAGCTGTCTTCTCGCTTTCCCAACGTCGCAATAGCTTACAAAACGTCCAAAGTTCGGCAATAAAACGAGACGCTTAAGCTCAAAATTGATGATATACCTCCCACTCAACAGCATTCTTCTTTGGCTCGGTGCTGCCTTTACCTCCAGTTCCGCTTGCACGCGTCCACAGACTAGCGCCGATCAGACGCGACGCGATGTCGACGTTGAACCGACTGACGACAGCTTCCCATGCGGGACCCAAAGAGGAACAGCTCTTGATCGCCAGTACGCTGTCGAGGATAACCCCGCAGAGGCCTTCTGCTGCTGCACCTGCCGCTCCCGCCACTGCTGCTCCTGTCTTTCGACGACGATTTCTCCATTTTTCAGCGCTGTCCTCGTGTCGACGACAAAAAGTGAGCATGCAGAAAATTGAAATTTTTGGGCGAGTGGCGTATCGTCCTAACCCACTATAATTAGATTTAGAGCGCTCTAATTTTTTTGTCAGCATACGGGCCCTGATGCCGATAATCGATGAGTCCTTCGGGCGGGAAAGGGTAGCGTACACCCCCCCCCCCTTATATCCCCTCCCCTGGACAGGTATCCGTATGATCCACAAAGGCCACCTGCTGATTTGAATGATGAACCTCCCAATATTGACATTTGAGTACCACATCCAGTTTTTCTAATCACACCAATACAGATCAGATATAATGAAATGTTGTTGACTCAGATGTGGATTTAAAACCCATCCAAGACTGCAACAATCGAACAATTGAGCAGTTTGTTGTTATGCCAGTGTTCTGAGTGCATGATCATTTTCTAGAGAAAGTTCATTATTGCTGTGCAAGAACATTTGGAATTTGAAAGAAATTCGCTAATTTGAATAAGTTTTTACTTATGCTCTGATTTCAAAATATCTAGAACTAAACTTTATTTATGGAGATTTCTGCGATTGCAAACAAGCTCTAGGTATTTCCTGTAGTTACAGATCCAGTTTGACTTTGTAGAAATTGATTCATTCCGGTGCACCTGGAGTTGAAGTCTGGACGAAGTGCTGGTCATTGCGTCATAGTCAGCTTGAGTGTGCCATTGCATCAAACGCCCTTTGTAGCCACTGCTTCCAAAGGAGTAGCTCGCACAGTATGCCTGTGCTTCATCCCAACTGCAATTTCATTGACCTCCATTAAATTGGAATTATAGCAAGTGAGAGTTCTTGATCATTTGTGTTTGTGCAACTTACGTTGGTTTCTGTGTGTCCATTTTCACAGCGCAGCTTTGAGCTGACGTGAAGTAGACGTGCTCCTGGCTCTCTGCATTGCAGTCCGACTCTATGTCAGCACTGGCAACCGATAGCCAGTAGAGAATTGTCCATGGAACATAGTTGTATTGCTCCCCAAAAGATTGTTGCCCACCATTTTGCCATAGGTTGGTTGGACTAGTGACGTTGGTCTCTTCAAACAACAAATTTTGCTCTAGGTGCGAATTCGTTCATGCGGTATTCTAATTCAATGCAAGAAAAATTTGAAAAATTTTTTAAAAGCTTTAATGACTTAGGAGGGGGGAGGGCTTGTTGCTAGAACTTATTGTAAGATAGGGAGTAATGGGTAACGGCACCACTGAAGAAACCTGTATTCTTCCCCCTTTAATTATATCTATAATTTATAATTAACCCTCCCTTTAGCATTTGTTTAGAATCCCTTAACTCCTCCCTCGTCCAATGGCCTCGGCCATGTAGGAAAGAGTCTGGGTGTATGGATGTATGCGTGTGTAGTGTATGTAGTAGGTGTATCAAAACTATATGCACCCCCTAAAATAGTAATGAAGCGTTAAAATACGGATTGCTGGACGTGAGCTCTCTATTTAAATTAGAAGCGAATTTTAATGGTATGTTGTCGGTTTTGAATACTCCTCTAGTGTGGGAGGCGTTGTAAAGCCAGGAGCTTTATGTTGTTCCCGACAGTGACGATTTGATCGTCGAAGCTCTGGTTCCTCCAAAAGATATTGATATTGTTCGAAGCGGCCAGTCGGCAAGGGTACGGCTTACAGCGTATAGCGTGAGAGAGGTTCCTCCTGTCACAGGGGAGGTGATGAACGTTTCTGCAGACAGGATTTATAACAACAAGGGGACCGCAAAAGAGACACAGGGCTATTTAGTCAAAATCCGCTTGGACAAAAAAGCACTTGAGCATTTACGAAGTGAGCAAGGGGTGGAGTTGTACCCTGGAATGCTTACCGAGGTACTCATTCTCGTTGAGCAAAGAACGGTGTGGGATTATCTCGTAAATCCTTTGATGTCAGGTCTTAACCGCTCGATGAGGGAAATCTGATGGATGAACCTATGGTGTTTTGGCTCGGTTTTTATCTCTTCTTTTTGTGTTTGAGTACTTTCGTTGGCTACTTAAAAAACAATGTCATCGCTGGAGTTTTGTTAGGATACGTATTAGGGCCGATAGGCTTTCTGCTTTTGCTTTTAAGTCAAGATAGAAAGCATGGTCGGTGCCCATATTGCCAGAGGAAGGTCAATGTCCAAGCATACTTTTGTCCGCATTGTGAGAACAAATGCTACAAACAACTCATACTTAAGTGACACTAGGGGGAGGCTTAGTTAAGCCCGCTATGTTGAGATAGCGGGCTTTTGGGTTTTAAATGTGGTTATACTTCAGAGGTATCTGGGAACTGAATATTATCACTATCTAAATCACTCCAAATAACGACTTCTTGTCCAGCATCATTCTCGAATCGGTAGCCATATAGTGAGCCAGTATCGATGTTACTTGCTTGGTAGATACTTGCGAGTGAGTCACTCATCTCAATATGGCTCTCGGTTAGCTGCCAGCCCCAACCAGACAAATCGATGCCACTTGCACCGGTACAAACAAACTGTCCGGATGTTTCACCTGCCGTCGCGTTTGCAGCAACTTTATCCAATGCGATAGAGAGCTCTGTATCAGATGAGTTGATTTGGATACCTTCTAACTCCTGGAATGCGTTGTGCGTCATATCAATCATTTGGCTCTCATTGTCTTGATTGACGAGCAGTACATCAAAATCTGAGCCACCGCTAAAGTGTACGATGTTGCTTTCTCCTGTGGCCAGTTCAGTGGCATCAAAGACCAATTGATCGTTGCCTGCTCCTCCATAGAGTTGGTCCACTCCTGTACCACCATCAAGAATGTCGTTCCCTGTCTGCCCAGTAAGTACATCA
>JASAMY010000292.1:0-18534 GCA_030248085.1 Paralinhomoeus sp. GSCO2_6 | reverse complement strand
GTGAGTTCTCCGCAATGTAGGCAATTTTTCCATCGAGAAAGCAAGCTGTCGCCAGAACAACGAAGATCGACCAAGACAATCCAATGAGAATATTTGTGATTTTCAAATTGAGTTGCTAAAATGAAAATCATCAGAGTGAAAGTTTCGTGGGAAATCTCTAATATACCGGATTTTTTTAAATCAATGTCTAATGATTCACTTTTTATAATTAGGCAATATGGCAAATCTGCTGCAGCAATTTCCAATAATTTATGTAACTAAGTGTGATTTGCATGTGAACGCTTTAGACTTTCACATGAGGAATGAGGATTCAACAGAATACATTTATGCCTCATTTGGTAACTGACAAAATAGTGAGTCATTTCCACTTTCTTGTGATTTTCACATCATTTTCCAACTCATCTGCTAACTTGAAGTTCGAACAAAAAAAAACTGGCGCATTCAAAATATCTCGCGCGCCTACTCGGATTGTAGTGGAACTCATACACCACAAGTGGTAAGGTCTGAAAGGCACATTTTGGCAAAATGTGGTTTTAATCAGTTGAAGCAACAAACAGTAGTTTATGGGAAAGGAATCGTATCGTTAAAAACTCACCCTGTATTAGGTGCAGCTATTGTAAAGGTCACACAATGGACCCTACCACGACTGTGACCTTTTTGACATAGAATACCTTTTTGTAGAGGACGGGAAAGAAGGCCGCAGTGAATCGGTTGACAGCGAGCGCAGCAGTGGCGAATGGCTGACCAGCATTCGCTCCTGTGCTAAGACCCAGCAAAGGCCGAACCAACGCACCGTCATGACTCAAATAAAGCTCTCTGTAATGTTGCATTGAAGTTGAAAGACACCACAATATACATCTAGTAGGTTGGCTCGCGCCAACCTGAGAATGTTTCTAGCTGGAATGGCAATAGAAGCCTTATAGGCGGCAACGGCTAGAGTGTCCATGCATGCCAGAGAAATGGACAATCGAACAAAACTCTTCGAAAAAACCTTCCCTTTATAGCAGGCAAAGACCACCAAAACATAAACCGGTGTGCTGAAGACAAAGAGTGCGTCTTGACTCAGGTGAACTCCGCAAGCCCAGTCACAAGACATGTTCTTGTTGATTGTCAATCCAAATCGTTTGGTCAACATGAGCTATGGTAACAGCTCCTAACGGCTATACCAATGTGATTCGATATTTGGCTAGACTGTCAGAACGACTAATGGTTGTTCAGGGCCAAATGCGCAAAGGCAAAAGACTCTTTCAGTTGGCTTGGCAACGCCGCCCATTTCCAGCAGGGAAGCAAATGCAAATGGGGAGGTGCAGGTCTGCGTGTCGCACGCAATCGCTGCCGTCACTAGAAGCTCCGATGGGAGCAACAACTCTGACTGGCAGTGCCCATATACAGGGTGCCCCAGTCGAGAGTATCAACGCTTAACAGCACACTGAGCAGGCATGGTTTAATCAAATGTACTGAAAATTTGCATGCCTGCAAACAGAAATCCAACTTAGATTTCTGCGTAAGTTTCAGTTTGCTACATGACATGCACTAAATGGAAATTTGAGGTTCTGTAATGTAGAAACCTTGATTTCGATAACAAATTTTCTGAATTTTCAATGTTTGCAGAAATTTAATGTTTAGCATTATGATGTTAATCGCTGAAAGATAGCTGAAGGTCGATTGAGTTTAGAAATGCGTAGCGTGCAAATGTATTATGAAACTACAAACCAGTACTCGACTGAAGAGAGCGTTTCCCCAGTGGCAACGGTGCCATGGCTTTACCAGACCATTTTGAAAAGAATTTTAAGCGTTTTAAGAACACTGATTCAGTGGATAATGTAAAACGGGAAATGTCAAAGCCTATGAGAACTCGATCGCCAGAAGAAAGGATCCTGCAAGCCCCTCGCTGCGCCAAAGTGTGTTGCACAGTGTGTTGCGACTGTCACTTCGAGAACTTGTAGACCTTGGAATTCGTGAATAAAATGCTTGTCGTTTCTAGCAGACAGTTGATTTTTTTTGGGGGGTTGATACTCTAGGGTCGGACACCCGGTACAAGTCCGTAATGTGGAGGCTGACCAGTCCCGGACCTATGCCCTAAGTCCGACCATCGCGTCGGACACAGCGGGCATTCGCCCGCTCCGCAACGGAGCCGAGAGAGTCTCTCAATTGGGGAGGCCGCCTTTCTCGCTGCCGCCCGACCGCCACGCCTCACTGCTCTGACCGACGCATCAACTGCACTGTACACAGTTAGAGTTGGGCGCGTATTTTTTCAAACGTATTTTTTCAAAAAAATACACGTATTTTTTTGAAAAAATACGTCGCCGCCTGTATCTTATTTTTAAAAAATACGGTCGTAGTCGTAATCGTAAGGTCATAGTGGTAAATCGGAGTCGTAAGCGTGTATTTTGTTGGGTCAACCTGCAATAAATACTAAAACATTCGTTGTTAATCAGTGTACCCAACATCGAAGAGCATATATATGTTATGTAGGTGGAGTAGACAAGACGATTTGTCTTACATAACATATTCTTATGACGCTTAGGTTTCGCTTTTGACAGGTTGCGGACGCAGCGGACGCGGACCCAACAATTGGTTCTGCTAGCTTCATTGCTAGCTTTTGCTCTTGCTACCTCCTCCCTGCGCCCACAATCTCTGCGTCGCGCCCTGTGTCGCGTTCTTAGCTGCGCGGCCCCTTGCTCACTATGTTGGATGCCAAATCTCCTGGTCGCTCATTACTCCGCTTACGCACCACTCACCCACACACTCACCTCACCTCACACACACACACACACACACACACATACGCACACACACTAGTAACTAGTACACATTCACTTGCGTGCTTGCGCAGTTTTGCAGCGTTCGACCTACTTTATGTACCGATTTCTAAGCTTTGGGCACTTTGCTGATGGCTTATTATGAGGTATGGTACATGTACATACGTACTCTAAAAAAATACAAAAGATACGTATTTTTTCAAAAAAATACCGTATTTTTTTAAAAAAATACGTCGGTCCAAAGTCAAAACGTATTTTTCCCAACTCTATACACAGTACAACATACTTTGCCTCTTGAACACTGCATCGACGGTCTGACGCAAGACAGGAAGAGTGGCGCTGTCGCCGCTCTCCTCGCCTACGCAGCAATGCAACAGCGGCGACGCGACAACTTTCGTCTTGAGTAGTGCGGTACCGACGCCGCGTCGACGCCAGTCGAAGAGTGGAGTGGAAGAAAACGAAGGGTCTCCTATATAAACTTTCTCGTCGCGCAGCGATTCCGCCATCTTCAGCGCCACGAGAGACAGCGAGCAACGAGCATTGGGTTCGTTGGTTGGCTCTCTTTTCGCTACTGTACCATCTGCGCACAGCGCGTTTGTATGTACATCATACCTACATGTACAAGGTATACGACACGTCAGTGTACTTTAGGCAAGGCGAAAGCAATGCGATCGGCCAGCACGAAAGCGGCGACGCTGACGAGCGGGCGCATACCCGGCGTCGGCATGTACCACACTGCGAGCGTCTGAAGAGGGAAGTGGCCAGTGGGTAGGTGGACAGGAAGACGCCTAAGTTTGTGATTTCCACGACCAACATAAATGTAGATGTACGTAAATCGGCGTGAAGTCGATCGTAATGATCAACGTAAATGTAGCCGTTTTGTATTGCCAAGTAGAGGAATCTAGTGCTCCGCGTTCCTGAGTGTTGCTGGCGTCTTGCGTCGTTGCGAACAAGTTGCTATGTACTACTACCCGCTGTATACAACTACATAATGCATGCCACTCGAGCATTTCAACGCGTCAAAACACTAATACTGCCTTGCATTGTTCGATCTCTCTAGCCGCCATGTATGTATGTACAAGTCATGAATTCTCTCGACTCGATGCGTTCCCGCCGGCCGCCGCGCACAGCAAACTGGCAGAAGAAGATCGTCGTCCGTGCGCTTGCTCGTTTGTTCTTGTTAAGCCTGCGTCAGAGAGCTGGCCTCGCAGGGCTGGATTGGCACCGATTACCTCGCGCGAGCGTGCGATTATCTCGAAATTGGATAACAACCGCACGCGAGGCGCAACCGTTCTTCTCGGCCGTTCGTCGTCGACGGCCAGACTACGGGACGAGCCAGTGCGGTCCGCGTCCATTCTTGACGAAAGGTCCCAAAGAGAATTTGACTCTGAGCCATGCCGGGGGCCCTCTCGATTGCAGTGGCGCTGACTACGCTGATGTGCGTCCAAGGACAAGCGGGTAGAACACCGCGATCCTTCATCCTAAACAGCAGCAAAGCAGAAACGTTCAGTTCTGCTGCCCGTGAACGCCACAACCTGGCTGGCGGAACACAACTACGTGCGTGCCAAGCCTGAGGCGGGCAACATGCAGACCATGGTATGCTTCAGCGTCCTGCATTCACAGCTACACTTTATGAAGCCAGTCCAGACGCCAGCAGCCGGCAATACGCGAGCCTAGACGCGACACGCCTGTAGATCTGGGACGAAGAGCTGGCGGTGCTGGCAGCTTCGTACGCGGTCAACTGCACGTTCCGGCACCGATCGAAGGCGCGCCTTTCGACCGACCGCTACCCGGGCGCAGGGGAGAACCTCTACGCGCAGTCGGCCACCCGCCCGCTTACGCCCAGGAGGGCCGTGAGGCGCTGGTACAACGAGGTCCGAATTCGCGTGATTCTCTCTGCGGGCGCAGTCGGTAGAGGCGACTCCGACGGCCGTTCAGTACCTCTACTACGACTACGAGAGCAACTCTTGCCGAGCTGGCAAACTCTGCGGCCACCACACGCAGGTGTCTGCTGCTGTGCTTGTCGCCTGGCCCACAGCCGCCTGCGCGCGACGAGAGCGTACACGACCATTGAGGTTGTGTGGGCGACGAGCTGCGCCGTCGGCTGCGCCATCGCCCGGTGCCCCACGATCGCGCACGCTGGCCGCGTCACTGGCGGCTACGTCGCCGTCTGCAACTACGGCCCGAGGCGGGCAAAATTCCGACAGCACGAAAGCAATCCAATTCTGCGTCTGCAAAACCGCGCCGCGATTCAGCGGCAACTACCCGGGCGCGCGGCCCTACCGCACAGGCGTCACCTGCTCGCAGTGTCCCAACGGGTGCGACTCTGACGGCCAACTCTGTGGTGCGCATTTGTTGCATTCGAAAGAACGCGGACCTTCAGTCTCACAAAAGTGTTGCTGTTTCAGTCTCGACGTGCAGGGCGGCCGAGGCAACGGAACAGCCGAGCAGCGGCGGCGTCTCCTCGAGCACGGGCGCGCCGGTCGACGAGCAGCGTTCCACCACGCTGGAGGTCTGCCTGGCCGACTGCAGACGCGTGCACCGCCAGTGCCGCGACCAAGGCGCTACCGAACCCGTCGACTGCTAGCTAGCCACAAACAAGCGACCGCGCGAACAATCAGAAGGGACGAGTCCGCTTGAGTTCGGCTGCCCAACTAAACCCAATCCGCACCACAAGCGCGACTCTCGGATACACTGGTCAGCCGATCCCATCCAGCACAATGTTCGTTCTGCATGTAGCGTCTTCGCAAGGCAGTTGTTCAGAACAAGCGCACAAGCACGCAACAATCAATCTGCAACAAAAAAAACGTTTGAAAGGCTCGCGGACTTGGAGGGAATAAGGCTGCAATGACTACGCAGGCGCAAACTCGACCCGGAAACGCAAGCGGAAAGAGAGACGTGAAAATTGAGCGGGCCGCAGACTAGCGCGAACACCGCGTAGGTAACCGGAATCACAGACCTCAGACTGTCGACTGCGAGTGTATTATCAGGCGGTTACATGTATACATGTGTATAAGAGGCCGTTAGACGAAGAACATGGACTTCGGGCCGGTGAGCTTGAGCTTGTCGCTCGCCAGGCAGTTTGCGAGCTCCTCGTCCGTGGGCAAGCAGCCCTGCTCGTCCGTCTCGCGCATTCTGCGCAGCGAAACAAGCCGTCAGTCACGCGCGGCAGCTGCACCACAACTCGAGTCAGAGGAGGAGCCCACTTGAGCACGAGCTGTCCCCGCGCCATGTCGGCCGCGCGGTCCGCGTAGTACGTGGGCGCCGGCAGCGACACGGACCGCGTGCATCTGCGGCACACAAGCGCTCGCTCGGCCTCGCTCGTCGTCACGGACGCACCCACGCACAGCCGGGCGGACAGACATACTGACAGGCACGTCTGCACGCGCGTGCTCATGCACGGGGTGGCACGCTCCCAGACGGGCAGGCAGACAAGAGCTAGTCAGACGAATCAGGCAGGCAGGCAAGAGGCAGGCAATCAGGTCAGGCGCGTACCGGACGTAGTGGTGGGCGAGGCGATAGCTGAGCGAGTGCATTTCGTCACTGGTAAAGGCCGAGTCGTCGTGCAGGACGCGGTAGTGGGCAGGCCTGGTCGTGCCTTGGATTGCGCAGTGCGTCGCCTGTGGCGGCGGGCAACGGCGTGGGGTCGAGGTGCGCGCGCGGGGGCGCGCCTGGGTACGGGCGCAAGCGTGGCCGGGGGGGGGGAGGGGGTGCACCTGGAAGTAGTCGTGCTCGTCGCGCTGCGTGATCTCGCGGTCGACGGCCGTGCCGGCGGGCACGTTGCCGCCCCTGCCGCAGCGGTCGGCGTCGTTCTTGGCGTAGAGGCGCGTGCCGTGGCGCTTCTGCACCACCACGTACGTCAGCCTCGGCTTGTAGTCGGCGCTGCAGGCGGCGCAGGCCCGCTCCAGCGCGTACAGCTCCACGTCCAGCACCTACGTTCGAGAGCCGTATGACACGCTTCGTGGGTGCGTGTGCGTCACCACCGTCAGTAGACTCAGTATGTCCTATGCGTCATACAAGCAAATGGGCAAGGGGGGGCACCAAATGGAACGTCACGAAATTTCTTAGCGTTTGACAACTTGACGACAAGTTCTACAGAATGACAGAAGTCTTTGTGCCATTTTCGGCGTTTCAATACCATGAAACTGTAACCTCCCATGTTGGCCACAGCACCTGTTTATCCGCTGTTTTGGTGCCACAACACCCCCTCCCCTAACTTTGGCTCCAGGGAGGCCCCCCCCCCCCACCACACTCGCCCTGGCCAAACGCCGCGACCTCCTCAAACTGCGAGTCGGAGACGCCATCCCGAAAGACCACTATTCTGTCCGGTTTCGCCTGTGTGTTCGCCTTGAACTCTCTGATGCGCTGCTCAAACTGCTTGGTCAGGTTGAATTGCACCTGCATTGATCGGTCAACTTCCGACTTCTGCACCTGAAAGTGCGTTGTGCCTCTGGAGAAGAGTCGCGTAAAATCAGTTATATGATGAAAGGTCCACTTCGGTAAATAACCCCCCTCCCCAAACAGTTCCATTTTCCTAAGCCATGGAGATCGGCGTACTTTGTATGTGGGAACTGCGCTGCACACGAATTCAAATGGCCCTGTAAGATTCGATAAAACCACTCTGATGTGACCATTAAGGAAAAATTTGCAGGGGGCTGCAAAAAAAGGAGAATATGTGACACTCTATTGTTGAAGTCCAGTTTGAAAAGAAGTGGTATTAAGGCATATACCCCCACTGATTTTTAGCCACTTCCGCATTGCAGCTGATCAACTCCACTTTGAACAAACCATGTATAAAATCCGAACCAAGCACAGCAACAAGTCACATATTCGGCGATTTTTGTGTTCGCTTGCAATGGAAGGAAATGTGCAGCGAAAAATTCGGCAACTTGAACTGACTGACATTTACATAGATTGAGTGTGAGAAATTAGCACATGCCCCATGGAACCCCACGCACACGCACGTACGCATGCACGCACGCACTTGCGTA
Organism: Paralinhomoeus sp. GSCO2_6; assembly: GCA_030248085.1. Lineage (NCBI taxonomy): Eukaryota > Metazoa > Nematoda > Chromadorea > Monhysterida > Linhomoeidae > Paralinhomoeus > Paralinhomoeus sp. GSCO2_6. The sequence continues at coordinate 10,781 of JASAMY010000292.1, read as the reverse complement.
CGCACGCACGCACGTACGCGTGCACGGACACACGCACGCATGCATGCATGCACGCACGCACGCACGCACGCACGCAGCACTCATGCAAGCATTACGGCACTACACAAATGTTATACAAACAGTTCATCATTGGGTGGAATGCCGGAAAGGAATGGAGCAGGATTGTAGTACGTATATGTGCCTCTCGCCTACACATCGACATCACCAGCTGTACATCAACAACTGACATTGCAAAAATTTTAGCAAGGGACCAATTGATTCTGCAGGAACTTTAGCTGTGTCAGGTCCATGGAAATGGGCAATGACAACGTCTGAGAGAGAGATGAGATATGAGTTGATGGACGTTTGCGGCATTTTGGCTTGGCTGAGTGAGATGGCTCGCACAAAAATCGCCGAATATGTGACTTGTTGCTGTGCTTGGTTCGGATTTTATACATGGTTTGTTCAAAGTGGAGTTGATCAGCTGCAATGCGGAAGTGGCTAAAAATCAGTGGGGGTATATGCCTTAATACCACTTCTTTTCAAACTGGACTTCAACAATAGAGTGTCACATATTCTCCTATTTTTTCAGCCCCCTGCAAATTTTTCCTTAATACAGTGTTTTTTCGAAAGATGAGGGGGTTTCTGTAATTCAACACATGCAAGCATGCACGCACGAACGCACGCTCACATGCTTGCACGCACGCACGCGCGCTCGCTCGCTCGCACGCACGCACGCACGCACGCACGCACGCACGAACGTACATATGCACACAGACGTTCACTGACGCAGGTTCACACACAATGTACCTGTGACTGAATCGAACAAGGCAAAATTGAAGTAAAGCAAAGTACCAACAGCCTAGCAGACATACATGCATGCATGCACATGCAGTGCTATATTGCTGCATCAGAGCATAGTGATGTTAAGTATGGAAATGATCACCATGACTAGGCGGTCAACTTTTGTGTTTTTGCCAAAGTGATCGGACCTACCCACATCAAGTTTCTTGCGAAGCAGCCCATTTGTTGGTGTGCGTGCGTGCGTGCACATCTGTAGTGCCATATTGGTTCGTCGGAGCATAGCGGTGTAAAGAATCAAAATGATCTGCACGTGCAGGCGGTCAACTTTTATGTTTTGGCCAAAGTGATCCAACCTACCCATATCGATATTTATCGATTATCCCGGAAGTGAAAATATTTTGGTGCGTCGGATCGTGTTGACTTCAAGGAATGAAATGTTCTACATCGAAGGACGATCAACTTTATTATTGATGTTTAGGCCATCCAACCTAACCACACCGAAATATCGCCAATTTCCGTTATCGATATAATGGGGGGAGGTATTTTGGTGCGTCCAATTTGGTCCAATTGTTGAAAGTAACACAAGTCATGTCATGGCGACCAACTTTCTCCTTTACAGCAAAGCGCTGCGATGTACCGTTAAAGCGCCTATAGGGCACAAAATTTGTGGCCCATTTCCAAGAAAATCAATCGATAATCGGATAAAATCGGCAATTTCTCGAGATCGGAACGCAGTGCACACAAATCCTTTGGCATGCAACATTGCCATCACTAGCCGGTTACACATACCAAGTTTCATCGCGATAGGCCCTGGCGTTCGCGAGGGGCGCTCCAAAAACCTGGCGGAGAACATGAAAAAAAAAGCCGCAAAATTGGAACATTTTTGGAACTATTGACCCATTATAGTAAAGCAAGGAAACGCGTTATGGCGCATTCGATGCCCCAGAAGAAGGCGGTTCATTTGCGCCATAACGCGCCAAAATCCGTTCAGGCAATCAAAAGTTATAGGCGATCGAAAATTCAAAAACTCGCATTGAGAAGTGGTCACACATTAGGGTTGTACGCTGACGCGTACACCCTGATTTGTGCAAGGTCCCTGGATTTGCACAAAGATTTGTCGTTGCTCACTGTCGCGAAACTAAGCGTAAACTGTTCACCCCCCCCCCTCCGCCCCCTGGACTAGAGCCCCTACCACTGGATGCATTCTAAAACGCCTGATCAACACTGCTATCGTTTTGTTAGAATTGTCTGCATAGGCGAACCAGGAAGGAGACGGCGTAGCGAAAGGCGTCGACGTCGACGCTGCCGACGACGGCGACGACTGACAGCTGAGCGTCGGCGCCGCCGCGTTGGCCCTGACCTGTGAGACGCGACTGCTGTCTGTGTGGGCACTGTGGCGCACTAGAGGCCCATTCACACGTCACCGGTCGGCACAGCCATAACTAAGGGGGTTACGATAAAAGTGAAAAATGTTGGTGTATTTCAGTACTTTTTAGTGTTACATGACCATAAAACAACTAAATAACGCAGTTTAGACCCTATTTATACTCATTTGTACCATAAAGTACCAATATAACTCAAAAAATGGCTAGCTACCACCACTTTTTGCTCCAGACACCCCCAGAATTCTGCCATTTACCCCCCCCCCACTCTTCCAGACCCGGTTACAGGTATAGGCCCAGCCCCACAGTCAAACGACCGAGCAGAGGAGCTTCCGGTCGAATTCAGACGTCTCGAACCCCTCTGGTGCCGACCGGAGGCGTGTAAGTAAGGTAAGGGGCGTTTCAAGCAGGCGCTCTCTGACCTGGATGACTAACGTCGACGCCGATGAAGAGCGTCGGCTTGGCGGGGTCCGTGAGGTGGCTCCAGCTAAAGCAGGTTGGTGACCGCTTTGAAGGAGGTTGCAAAGGGTGGGAGAAGGGAGTCTGGCAAAACGGACAAGGGGTCGGGTTCGAGAAGCCAGGAGACGCCGCCGAGCTTGGCGTTGATCTTGAGCGCGAGATTCAGCAGCACGGACTGGCCGCCCTTGCGCACGGTCTGCAGGCGGACCACCTGCGTCGCCAGGCCGAACTCCTGGACGCCGCAGCGCTTGATCCAGTCTGCGCGAGAAGACACTCCTTCACCCAAACAAGCGTGGGGGGGCAAAGAAAAACGTGGGTGTGCCGAGGGCGGACCAGATGATGGGGGGGGGGGGGGTGTGGACCACCGCGCGCACGGCAAGACCGCTGATTCTAACCCCGCGGACGTCCCTGCGAGGCCCCCCCCCCCTACAGTGAGTGACGCGGGCACACTGCCTGGGTGCAGGGGCTCTGGGCTTAAGCTAGCTTCGGCACCGAAGCTCGTGAAGGACGCAGAACGCCGTTGTGATAGTCTACAATGTTAGACTGGCGTGCGCGTACTGTAGACGTTGTTGTCCTGGCCCTCGACGACGACGATGGCGAGGTCGCAAGCATACTTCTGCGCGAGCGCGAACCGCTGCCGCATTTGGGCCGTGTCATAGATGGCTTCGAAGAGGCCGAGCTGCGTGAGGTCGGACAGCGGCTTCTGGTCCTCCAGCTTCACGCCCTTGCTGCGCAGCGTCGACACGAGGCCCTCGAAGAAGGCGCTGCAACGACACGCTCCAGTAATACCAGCCGCTGGGGAAGGTGGGCGAGTCAACACACTTGTAACTCAACACCTTTCAGTAGACTGTATTTTGTTTGATCAGGGTGAACAACTTTTCCTCAACCATAAACCCTCGTCGACTCGTCATGTAACAGGGTTTCTGATCAGGGGGGGGGGTGGAATACCAGAAAGGAAAAAAAATAGCAAAATAGTCTCTAAGTAGGCATTTTTTGGCCAATAGCGCTATTCAGCTGTTGTAGGGTAAAACACACTGAAAAGGCATTAAAATGCACTAAATATTAAATAGACAGATTGAAAACTTTACAAAATTCTGGGAGCGGAGGGGGAGGGGTGGGGGTAGGATAAAGTTGCCTACTTGTGGTGAGTACCATACCTGCCCGCTGGGGGGGGGCTATAACCCTCCCCTGGAAGACCCTATCCCGAAAGACTTTTGGGACGACCCCCCCCCCCCCCGGCTTTCATTTTCTGGACTTTGGAGCGTCAAGCCAATTGTCTTGTAAACTAAAAATGGCAAAAAGTGTGGCTGCGGCGCTGTCCTTTTGTGCTTTGCAGCTTAAGGGTACATAGAAATGGCGTTTAGATCACGTTTTGAACCGTTTTGAGTCCATTTTGAGGCGAATAAGCACCATTTTTTGTGCAATTCCGATGTATAAAACTCCATGCCGAAAATCCCGATTTACCCACCCCCTGCCTTCAAAAAAAATTGGCGATTTACCCCTCCCCGGGCCAATTTCCGTGGGCACCTATGGTGGGTACCCCCCCCCCCAGTTACAAATGATCCGAGCCGAGAAGGACGGTCGCTCGAGCTGCACACACGACGCATGGCACAAGCTGTCGGCGCATGCACGTTTACGAGAACTCACTGCAGAGTTTGGTGGTAGTCGCGAGCGTATCTGTCGCGGTCGAAGGTGACGAAGAGCGCGATTCGTCTGCACTCGGCCGGACGGCTGTAGCAGCGCCTGGGCTGCTGGAAGACGCCGTCGCCTCGGCTCGGCCGCGTCCTCTCGCGGTCCTGCGTCGCCAGAGAGAGAGAGGGACTCGCGGCAGCGCCCGCTGGGACTGCTCACTGCGTAGCGGATGACGAAGGGCTGCGCGACGCGGCCCTCCAGCTCGAGCATGTGCGGGTCGACGGTGACGCCGAACGCGCGCAGCCAGGCGTTCTCCTCGCGTTCGAACAGTCGGCCGCCCGACGCCATCAGCTCGCGCACCGTCCGCTGGTGCTGGCGCGCGTCCATGGTCGACGCCTCAAGCGGGCGCGACGCGCATCGCAACGCATTCCCTGGCAGGAGGCCGCGCCTGGTTGCGCGATTAAGGGCAGCGCTAGGACTGGGAGGCCGCCAACGGCCCTTGATCCATCACCAAGGCGTCATTTCTGTGCAGACCCACTAGCCACGAGGGCCACATAAAGCCACTCGGAAGGACGCGAAGCGACAGCACGAGCAAATGCATCGACAGGAAAATGCTCGTTAGTGGGATCCCTCAAGAATCAAACCCGTGCGTGCGTGGGCAAGAGGCAGACTCACCATTGTAAACTTGGCTCTGACGGCCTCCGAGAGGATGGGACGCTTCATCAGCGTCTGCTTCACGAGGCAGTTCTCCATGGGGAAGTAGGCCGGCTTCATGGTGCCCGACACGAGCACGGGCAGGTTCTGCGCGAACCGCAGAGGCGGCAGACCCAACTCGGCCCGACGCCGATTCGAGTAGTCGGCAACGGACACCATCTCGCCGTCACACTCGAATCTGCAGGCCAGCGAGGCTCAACGGACCCAGTCACACCCAAGACACCATTTCGCCGGTTCACTCACTGTATCTCTGACGCAGGCCGGCCTATGCCGTGACACTTCCTGGTGTATCCATTGATGCGCTCCTCAAAGCTCATTCCCTTCAACTCGTGCGCCAGAGTCTCCTTTTGGTCCGCCTGCAGCCACGTGTCGGGCCGCATGGAGCCCGGTCCGTGGGCGTCTCCGTGCAGGAGTCGCTCCACGTACTCGACCACCTCCATCTCCTTGTGCAGCACCATATGGGCCACTAAGAAGCACAGAGCATAGTATGCACAAACGCAGCAAGCACGTACGCACGCAGGCACCGTTGAGGTTGACGTAAGGCGTGCAACTGGCGCCGCCCACGGTGACGGTGGCGAAGAGGCCGCGCAGCGCCTCCTTTCCTTCGGCCAAGTAGCAGCGCAGTGCCGGGTCGTCGCGGAAGTAGCTGGAGCTGCCCAACGAGTAGTACTGGGCGCAGAACCTGAACTCACAGCAGAGCCAGCAATCCTATGCCACTCCCCCCCCCCCTTCTCCGGGCCCCGATGAGCACGCACCGTTCGATGGGGCAGCGCTGCGCTTGGCTGAGCAGCAGCTCGACGCACTGGGCGGCGCGTCGGTCGGGCGCGAGCGCGCCGGGCGCCGCCGTCTGCTGCTGGCCGAAGCGCAGAGGCAGCGCCGCCTCCTGACTCAGCTCCAACGTGACGCGCGCCGCCCACTGCCGCCTGTCCGTGTCCAACTGGACGCTGACGTCAAAGTGGCGCGACTGAACCCACGAACGCTGCATGCGTCCGCCGCGACATCCACTCTGCTGATGGGGCCAGAGCTTTCTGACAGGAGCGACAGGGGTAAACATACGCTGGGTTCCCATCCCCAATCCCCCCCCCCCCGGCCGCCCAAAAAACAGCCCCAAACGGACGCACGCAGGCACGCACGCGCTTGGGTCCCAGGTCGAAGGGAGCGACGGCGAACGCGAGATGGCGTCCGTCGTAGACGACGCCGTGCGGAGAGCCGAAGCTGCTGGGGTGCCCGGCTACGGCCTGCCAGAACGCCGCCGTCGACCGCTCCCTGCAACCCTGGCGAATTCTTCCCAGTCAAAGTTCTGGCGGAAGAGCGACAGAGAGCACCGCGTCGAGATTTTGTCGGTGATGTCGACTTGGACGTGGTACAGGTAGACGAGCGTGTCGGCCTCGAGGTCCAGTCGGAAGTAGTTCACGACCAGCTCGATCTTCCTCCCATACGTCGCGTAGTTGGGACGCTTGGCGAGCGCGCGGGACGACTGGAAAGGTGTAGTAGTGCAGCTCAGTACATGCAGAGACGCTGCCTGAGTGAGGCGTGCCGAAGCAGCGGAGAACGCACGTCGTGGACGGGCGAGAGGCGCTTGGGCGCGTCGAAGGCGGAGGAGGCGCCGCTGCTGGCCGACGCGGCGGCTGCCGACATGGACGAGGACGATGAGGGCGTCGCCACTGACGACGACGACGACCCCACGCTTGTGCCGCCCCTGCCACGGCCACGGCCCTTGCCTCCCGCTGGCGCCTGCTGACCAGGGCCAGTAGTTGGAGACACACCCTAACAAGAAGTCAAGCAAGTTGGCAGTAGAGGAGGGCTGCTGGAACGCTGGCATACTTGTAACTGGGAGAGGGGGTCTACCTACTCCAGCAGTTTCTCTCAACCAAAACCCACAGCCCCCCCCCCACAAAAACCTTTATACTCTTTTCAACTATTTAAACCCTATTTTGGTGAAAAATTCATCTCCCATCCACTTATGGTTGTTCGATTTGTTGTTGTGTGAGAGGCATGGTTGTTGTTGGTGGAGGGAGGGAGGGAGGGAGGGAGGGAGGGAGGGAGGGAGGGAGGGAGGGAGGGAGGGAGGGGCAGGGAGAGGCGCACCGGCACCGGACGCGGTGGTGCGGCGGCCGAGTCTCTTGGCTTGCCGCGACCTCGGCCTTTGCTGGGCTGCGCGGGGGCTACGGCTGGCGGGGACGGCGCAGACGCCGAGACGTCCAGTGAAGCCATCTGCCGGCCGGCACCCTCGACGGCCTCAGCAGCAGTAGGAGGATCTTCTTGTCGGGTCGGTGGCCGTGTGGTGCGGAGCCCTCTGCCGAAGCCCTTCGTGGAGAAAGCGTCTCTTTCCGGGTCCTTCTTCTCCATTGCGTCGTGAGTGGCGGTCTCTCTCGTGTTAGTGGTGAGTGTAGTAAGTTTGCTGAAGTCCACACTCGTAAACCGCGTTTGACCGATTGTGTAAGGAAATGCCGGCCCAGTCGAGAAATGCCGGCCCAGTCAAAAAATGCCGGCCCACCTGTGTATTTGTGTGTACGGTAGACATATTTTAAGTTTTTTTTAAATTTGAATTGTTTAGTTTTCAATGTCATGTCGAATCGTCGTGGAACTTTTCGTTCAGCTGTGTGGACAAGGCCTGATGTTCAGCGCCTGCTCTCTGACTATAAGTCCGGAAGATCCGTTTTTTCGCATAGAAGATTGGCTGCAGAAATCTCGGTTTTACTACACTGTTATTAGCGTTAATCTGTATTTCTATGCTGTTTCGTATGTTTTTCAGAGGTTGTCAGGGCAGCGTGTTGCTGTTACGTCGGTTCGTCGTCATATTGGGGACGGCAGCATTGGCAGTCGTTCTCTCGGACGGCCCAAAATCGACAAGAACGTCGTCAAGATGCCGCGGTTGTCTTCTCCAAGGAGTTCGTCGTCAGCTCGGCTTCAAACCGCCGTTCAGCCCCCCACCGTCGTCTCGGCCCGGGGTACAACAGACCCGTGTTCCGGGGACCATCGGGCCGAGAGCGGTGGAGCTGACGGCGGCGAGGGAGGACTTCTCGCTGACGACTCCTCCCGCTTGCTGGCTGCAAAATTGGACGCTGTGGAGAAAAGCGTCACTGCCGTTTCTGGAGAACTTTGCAGCTTTCGACGAGTAGTCATGCGCAAATTTCGGCAGGTGCAGCAGAGCGTCCGACGGGCGGGTTTGCTGTGCTCCACCACGGCTAGTACGTCCGTCCAAACTTCGCTGGAGGCATCCAGACTCGCTGAAATTACTGAGCCAGTGGAGCCGGCGCCTGGGACGTCATCGTCTTTGGGAGAGCGTTCCGAGTCGGACACAATGCTGGCCATGAACTTGAAGGGTCGGGTCGAGTTTGAGTGCTGGGCCGTCGCCAGCTGGCTCGACGTCAACGTCTTCGTCTACAGCACGGACGGAGTTGACAACGGCTGGGCTGTCTACACTGCACGTCCCAGGGGGCTACGGCAGGTACGACGCGCCGCACGGCGAGCTGAGATCTCGCCCGTCAGTCTATTTGCGCAACTCTGGCGGGCATTTTGAAGTTGTGACGCGCGTTCTCATCGTTGCCGATGGTGACGGGTTTCGTCTTTTCACGAGATATGGCCCGTTGTCAGCAAGCGGCGATGCATACATACCGCTGTCGGGTGTGCGACCACTACAACATTACTTGTCCGGAACAGACTGATGCTGGCGTCTCTACGAGAAGTTCGTCGAACGTCGAACTCCAGCAGCCACCGCCACCGCCTCGTTGGCCGCGCGCGTCCGGTGTAGGGTAGTCGACGACCAGGCAGAGCTTGTCCGCGCCAACGCCCGTCCTCTTGGGGTCGACGTCGCGCCATCTCGAAGTGACTACTGCAGGCCGCCGCGACGGTCAGCAGTCGGGAACGGCAGCGTCAGCGTCGACACCGACAGGGCGTCGTCTCCATCGGCCCGCCATCGGAGATGGCAGGGCGTCGTCTCCTCCGGTCGGCAGCCGGCGACGGCACCGCGTCCCACTGCTCTTTCAAGGAAGTTGAAAAATTGTTCTATGTTGAGCAATCAAACAAAGCACTGCCGCTGATTATCTGCACCGCGTTGTGTCACGCTGCACGTTTTATTACATTCAAAAGTAACAATTAACAAATAACTATTAAATGTTAACTTTTACTAAAAGCCCGTATTACACGTATGCGACAATGGTATTACACGTATGACTACACACCTCGTAAACTGGCTATTGGTAAACTATGCAGGCACGCATGCATGCATGCAAGGGTTACGCTTAAATGCAGCACACGTTAAATGCAGCACAGGTTGTATATGATAAAGAATGCAGGCAGGTAAAGTATGCAGGCAAGTCGACTTTCGCTGCCTAAGCCTAAGACTAAGCCTAAGCTAAAGCCTAAGCAAAAACCTAAGCCTAAGCAAAGCCTAAGCCTAAGCCTAAGCCAAAGCCTAAGCAAAAACCTAAGCCTAAGCCTAAGCAAAGCCTAAGCCTAAGCTAAAGCCTAAGCAAAAACCTAAGCCTAAGCAAAGCCTAAGCCTAAGCGAAAACCTAAGCCTAAGCAAAGCCTAAGCCTAAGCCCAACCTTAAGCCAAGAAAAAGCCGCGGAAGTCAACTTGCTTGCATACATCACCTGCTTGCATGCCTGCATCCTTTATCACATACAACGTGTGCTGCATTTAACCTGTGCTGCATTTAACTGACACCGCATGCAAGCAGGTAAAGTATGCAGACAAGTAAAGGATGCAGGCACTGGTAAATACCGGGCTGGTATCCAACCACCCCTCAGGGCGAGGGCGAGTATACCTGACCAGTATCATTTTTGAGTAGAAGCGGTTCAACCGAATCTCAGACACTTCGCTTCTCTGGCGTGATCGACCTGAGTCATCTTCATTCGTTACTGTTACATTTCGTTCGTTCGTTCGCTACATCCAGACTTTTAGCTGACGAACAACGATAAAGGCCGATTTCCGACTAACCGGCAACCTTAATCCAGAACCGGCAGCCGACAGCCGGCATCCGACGCGTCAAACGCCTCGATTTCCAATTAGGTATCCGGCTTTTCCCGATGGAGAGCTTCGTAATACGCGCGGGTCTCGTGCGAATTAAAAACAGTGACGGCATCACTTACAAAATTTTAGCTTGTAGTGCATGGCGCTGTATTTCGCGTTGTTTCACAGCAATCTAGAGATTTTTACAACAAAGAAAATGCGGCGCTTATTGCGCGCTTAGTGTGCGTGTAAACACTGCGGCCACTACTGTACTGCATGCCATCCGCGCGATACCCGCGGCTCTCCGTCCAGTTTGACGCTCTCCGTCCGGCAAAAGATGACAGTTGGTCAACTCTGTCCGGCAACCGGCGTCCGGAAAGACCCGGTGGCGTCGCTGGCTTGCTGCCATTGGCGGCGCTGTATTTGGAGAGTGTTCGGAAGACTTGTTGGTGTCCTCTTTGTTGTTGTTTTTGTTGTTTTGGAAGGTAATTCCAGCAGGCCGTTGAATGGGCTATATATCGCCTTCCGCCATCGATTTTGTGATGGCGGAGGTTAATGGGATGCTGTTGCCATAGCTGCACTTTGTACCTGTAGTAGGCGTATTTACACTTTCAATCGCTGTCCAATCTTGTGGCGGCTAATTCTTTCCTGGTTCGGCTTCTTGTTGTGTGTCCAATTGCTCTGGCTTACGTTGTTGCCTTGTTTTATGATGCGCGTGACCGTGCTTTCGTCGTATCTTAATGGGTACGTACGTACTGTACGTGGATCACCAGCAGTCTGTGTTATAAGTGCTGGCTGTTCCCGAACTTGCTGCGCGTGTTATTGTGCAATCCATGACATTTGCACACACGCTG
>JASAMY010000938.1:0-18567 GCA_030248085.1 Paralinhomoeus sp. GSCO2_6 | reverse complement strand
CCATAAAACAGCTAAATAACACTGTTTAGACCCTATTTATGCCCATTTTTGACCAAAAAGTACCAGTATACAATAACTCAAAAAATGGTCAGCTACCCCCCCCCCCCCACTTTTTGCTCCAGCCACCCCCTCCCCCAAAAGTGCCGTCTACCCCCCCCCCCCCCCCCCCACTCTTCCAGACCCCGTTACAGGTATGCTCCAAACACCAGTCGTTCACCCACGCACTACAGCGCCGCAGGTAGAAATTTTCGTCTGATGGGTCCGATAATCTAAGGGAAACAGCCAAACATTAGTTCGATTCGCCCTTTTGTTCCATGCGCCTGCCCCCCTTGCCCCCCTTTGCCGACAACGACAGGTGGGGGCACGCCCCCCCTGCCCCCGGCTTTGGATCCGCTAGTGTAACCGTTTCAATCGTGCAGCTGTGATGAAACGTACCTCTCACAGTTTACAACCATAACCAACCGTGAGTGTAAAAGTATGCAAGCGCGCCATGGCCCCCTGCTGATTGGACGCCGCGAACTGCTGACGGCATTTTCGCAGCAGTCCTTCCAATTGGTTCACAGGCAGCACTTCCCAACAGCTTAGAGCGAGCACGCCCCGCGTGCCCCTCTGTTGTTGTTGTTGTTGTGGTGTCGGCCGGATTCACTGATACCGGGGCTACAAGTAGCCAGTCTGTCGTACGAAGTCAATGACGTTAGCGGGTGCTGTTTGCAGCGTCGTGAGGTCCGCCATCCGCCCCAGGGTCGCGACGCGCTGTCTCCTCCAGGCAGGACACGTTAGGAGGTAGTGTTCTGTGTCCTCCGGCTGGTTTGATGTGCAGTGTGGGCACGAGTTCGCGACGGCGCGCCCGTGCCGGTGTTTCGTTGATTGGAGGGCCGCGAACCGGTTTAAGGCTGATTCATAATTAACGGTCTTCCCATCGGTCTCGGTCTCGGTCTCGGTCTCGGTCTTCGCATCGGTCTCGGTCTCGGTCTCGGTCTTCTTGACCGATGTAAAACGGACAACGCGTTGCCTCCAGTCTTTCAACGATCTTCCGGGGTCGAATGTGTGCGCCTTTCCAGCGTATTTAAGTAGCGTACGGCGGCCCTTGTTTTCGATCTGGTTCATTTTTTTATGCGACTTCCCCGTAAGTAAACAAAAAAAAGCACACGCAGTAGGCGAAGAGAACGCACTATCACCAGACAGATACAGACATCGTGCGGCAGACGCAGACCGCCCCCAGCGCCTTCTGGCCGCCGCCACGGGCGCGGACGCCGCTACAGGAGCTGTCGTCAGCGCCGGCGTCGACACTGTGGCCGCTGCCGCCGATGTTTTCGCTACGCTGCCGCTTCTGCCGACGCTTACAGAAAATGTACGACACTGCCGTCGGGCCGTCCACTATGTAATGGCGGCGCAGATTTCTCGCCGCCGCGTCTCTCAGAGACGTGCTGCCATGCCGCCGCCGTTTTTTTCTATTTTCGGTATTAGAGCGGTTGTCAATTATCCAAGGAGACGGGCCGCCTACACCTGTTGAATAAACTCAAATCTTAAACTCTTCCTTGTTTTCAATTTCGGTAAATTCCTAGTCGCTTTACCCTTATGCGAATACCGACAAATTCTTTAAGGGTACGGCTATAGTAAAGTGTGAGGACGACGTAGCGCGCGCGTTCACACGAGACCGATGAAGACCGATGAAGACCGGAGCAAATGTTCAAAGTTCCCGACATCGTCGGTCTCGCTCGGTCTCGGTCTCGGGTCTTCGCATCGGTCTTGGCTGTTTAGCATGGGAAGACCGAGACCGAGACCGAGACCGAGACCGATGGGAAGACCGTTATTGTGAATCAGCCTTTACGCGCAGTTGGTAGAGCGCGGTTTCCTCTGCGCGCGAGAGTCCCGTGATGGGCGCCAGCCGTGAGCCGCCAGTCGCGCGCCAGTGTGTGCTCTGCCGCGGGGTGTTCGCGGTGTAGTGTTTAACGCGCGATCGTCCGCCTGCGAACTTGTAGGTGTGCGATGGGCTCGATCCCCGGGGGCGTCGAGTCTAGCAGTGCTGACGCCTCCTGGCGCCAGTCCGATCGGCCCTTGAGTCGGCGGCGGGGTGCCCCGCCAGTCAGCCGATTGAGGTGGTGGTCGGGTGGGAGGCGGCGGTATTTGTGCAGGAGGCGGGCCGCCTCCTCCTGGGCGTGCTGGTGGAGCGGTGGCAGGCCGGCTTCGCGGCACGTGGCAGCCGCTGGTGCGCCTGCAGGAAGGCCCGTGACAATGCGGGCCGCCCTGTAGTTGCAGCTCTCGATCTTGTCCACGTGCGTCTGGGCGAGGAAGGGGTGCCAGACTGACGAGGCGTACATGCCGCCTGGCCGGACGTAGGAGCGGTAGAGGTTGGCCAGGCCAGCAGCACCCATCCCCCACCTCGCGCCGGCGAGCGCGCTCAGGATGTTACAGCGCTGCTTGAGCTTCTTTGTGGCCGACGTGGCGTGTGCGCCGAACCTCATCTGTGGGTCCAGCTGCACCCCCAAGATCTTTAGAGTTGGTTTATAGTTTATGGGGCGGCCGTTGAGGAGGAGGGCGGGCTGGAGTTTGTTCTGCTGGGACGGGTCCACCGTAGCCAGCATAGCCTCCGTCTTTTCGACGGAGATGCGGACCAGGTGTTCGTCTGCCCATGTGGCGAGTGCGTTCAGCGCTGTCTGCATCTCCCTTGCGGCTACATGAGGCTGCTCGCTGCTGGCCGTCAGCGACACGTCGTCAGCGTACTGGTAGACCTGCACTGACGGCGCTGCCCTGTTGATGGTGGAGGGGAGGGAGGCCGTCGAGAGGCAGTACAGGAGCGGAGAGAGAGGCGAACCCTGAGGCACGCCCTCCTTCAGGAGGCGGCTCCTCCCGACCGTCCTGTTCCAGCGGACGCGCGCCCGCCGGTCGGAGAGAAAGGCGCGCAGCCACCTGAGACAACGGGCTGGGAGATCGGCTCGAGCCAGGTCTCGCAGTAGTCCTCCTTTCCAGACTCGGTCGAAGGCGGCCTTGAAGTCGACGGCGACGATGATGGTCCGTCGGCGTATTTGTAGCTCGTCTATGGCATGCTGGGCTATGCAAGCCAGTGGGTCGAGTGTAGACCGACCCGGTCGGAAGCCCGCCTGCTCCGCTGGTAGCAGTCCCTGCTCTCGCGCCCAGGCGGCGAGGCGGAGCTGCATCATCGCCTCTGCCACCTTGGCGATGCAGGAGAGCAGGGACACCGGGCGGTAGCTCGACGGGTCGTTTGCTGGCTTGCCTTTCTTCAGGATTGGGATGATGACCGCGCGCCGCCACGCGGATGGGGTCTTGCTCTCTGTCATCGTCCGGTTGATCAGATCCAGTAGCCGCTGCCGACCCACTGCTGGGAGGTGCTTCAGCAGAAGCGGATGAACTTCGTCGTCTCCAGGGGCGCTGTTCTTCAGCTTGAGCAAGACTAGCTCGAGCTCAGCCTCAGAGAAAGGCCTGTCGGGTGCTGCTGCGTCCGTTGTTGAAGTAGATGTAGTAGGTGTAGATGTAGGGAAAGGTAGAGGTGAGGTGGTCCCAGCATCAGCGACAGACGAATGGGTGGTCCCAGCAGCAGTGACAGCGGCAGACGAGTGGGTGGTCCCAGCAGCAGCAGCCAGAGACAAACGGGTGGTCCCAGCAGCAGAGGCTGCGACAGACGGAGAGGTGTTCCCAGCAGCAGTAGCAGCGACAGACGAATGGGTGGTCCCAGCAGCAGAAGAGGGAGAGAGGGAGGGAGGTCGGTAGTCGGCAGCGGGGGCGGGCAAGAGGCCGGCGGCCTCGCGGAGCCGCGCCCGCACTGCCTGATACGCGTCCTTCGCCCTGTCTCTTGGGACGTGCACCCGGCTGACCGCTGCGTATGCGGCCATCGCCGCGTCGGCTTTGCTGCGATCGTCTGTCAGCGAGCGCGTGCCGACGACAAGGGGGGAGTCCGGAAGTGGACCACGCCTCCTGCCGTCCATTGCCCGTATTGTCGACCACACACGACTGGTTGGGACGCGTGGGTCGAGCGTCTCCGCGAAGTCGCGCCACGACTGCATTTTCTCCTGCTTGATCGTCACGTCGAGTTCGGCGCGTGCGTGTTGGTACGCGGTGGGGTCTGTCGGCCGGCCCTGCGCCCTATCGCGCTGTAGAAGGCGAAAGGCGCGTCGGCATGCTCGACGCGCCTGCTCGCACGCGGCTGACCACCACGGGCGAGGGCGCGGTCTGGTCGTGTATGGTGTAGCGCGCCGTGAGGAGGATAGTATCGCTCTGACTAGTAGAGAGTGTTCGCGCTCTACCGACCCTCTCTCGTCGTGGCTGGAGCTCAGTTCGTCGGCTACGAGTCGCTGGTATGCCTGCCAGTCGGTCTTCTTGTAGTTCGGCCTGGCCGCTGGCTCGTCTGGGGCTCTGGGGCTGTGGTCAGCTAGTGATATGAGGATGGGCAGGTGGTCGGAGCCGATGGTGGGGGTGACGCGCCAGGAGAAGGCCGCGACGCGCTGACACGACGCGACAGACACGTCTGGCGCCGACGCGACGCCCGTGCCGCCTACGCGAGTCGCGCTGCCGTCGTTGAGGGCGGCCATGCTGTGGCTGGCAAGCCAGTCGTCTAGCTGGTCGCCAAGGTCGTCCGCGTCTCGACCGGGGTCCCATGACCCGTGGGCGTTTACATCCGCGCAGATAATCGCGCTTCGCGAGGTGGGCCAGTGGGCTAGATGTAGGTTGGCGTCGCGTTGGTCGGCTGCGCCTCCCCGTGCCGGCGGTCTGTACAAGTTCCAGAGGTCGACGTTGCCTCCGGGAAGGCGGAGGCGGACGCCGTGGGCCTCTAACGAAGCGCCCGGAGGGAGTGGCAGTGCGGGCAGCTGCTCGTGCGCTACTCCTTGTCGGACAAGTACGGCGAGGCCGCCCTGCGACGGAGCTGCTGCGGCGTGCGCGTGCACTACTCGGTGGACTGAGCGGTCCTGCCGAATGGTTGTCCAGCCCGGCGTGTTCGGGGTAGTGGCGCCTGGCCGTAGCTTTGTCTCCTGGATAGCTACGACGTCTACTTCCAGTTCGTCCATGGTCTTCAGCAGTGCTGCGTGCCTAGTTCTCCAGCCGTTGATGTTGAACTGGAGAATGCGTAGGGGGGCGCGCGCAGCCTGCCGTCGCCTGTCATTCGCGCGCGGCTGCGTCGGACGTGTGGGGGGAGGGGATGGCGACGATGGGGGAGGTGGCGTTCTGTTGGGCGTTGGCAGGGCTACGGGAGGAGCAGTACTGCAGCCGCATTCCCAGTGCCTGCCCTCGAGTCCTCTGATCTCGGCGACAGTCAGTCCGGCGCATTCTCGGTGGCACCATCGATTACAGGAGCGGCAGAGGATGGCGTACCGGCGTTTGTTGTCCGTTGTCCGGCCGCAGAAGCGACACGGCCATTTGATTGTGAGGGGGCCCGGTCCTGGATTCGACTCCACATCTCCTGCCTTTAGAAGCAGGCGTCGCAGGTAGGCAGGGAGACCTCGACGCCGCCGCAAAAACCCCGCTTTGCATTGACTTCGTGCGACAGACTCCGTTGAATGGTGGAACTTGGCGGCCTTTTGGGCCGTTTCCCAGCCCCCACGTGAAGGGGTCCACCTTGGCTGAGGCGTGCCCCTCTCCGTCACCAGTTCCACTGCCTGCAACCATTCAGCGTTCGGTGCAGCACCGAGCGTCGCAGCGCTTGGGCAACATAAAAAGAACCTCACCCCAGTTACAGGTATGCCCTCTCCAGCCTTCATCAGTCACATGTCAAGCCCTCCCCCACCCCCTCTCATTCGGAAATTTCTACAGTTTCATTTTAACAAATACTTAATAACAGGGATTGTTTCTGAGCACTTTTCAGTGCTTTTTTGGACCTGAAACACACAGAGAAAAATACTAGGTATTTAGAGTTTAAACCATGTTTTGATTCTATTTTCACCAAAGGGACACATTTTTGTGCGCATGTTCTCCACTATGTTCCACTTTTTGTTCAAAACACCCCCCCCCAATCTGCCACTCCCGCCCCACTCGGCACAGGATCACTGGCTGATGGCTCACGGCCACTGACCAGAGGGTCGAGGCTGTACTGCAGGTCGAGCGCCATTTCGCAAGCGCCGAACAGCCAGGCAGCGTCGTTCGGGAAGAGTTCAAAGGCGAAAAACACCACGGTTGATCTCAAGGTCGCGATGTCTCGCAACGATAGATTGGCCACGACTTCTTCCAGCACCCTGTGGGGAAGACGCTCCATTTGTGAGCGATTCTGTGGGCGGTATCCGGACTCCATTCGCCCCTTCTGCCCCTTCCCAAAACACAGTCCCATGACGTGGAGGAACTCGGGCCGAAATGGCCGCAATTCTAGGCCGCGCCACAAATGCCCTGGCTTTTGGCTTTGGCTTCTGCACTGTGTCTTCCCGCTTTCTGTCTTCTCTGTCTATTGCACAAGTTGCAATGGCAACATTGAGCAGACAGACCCTTCGAATTTGTGTGCCGTCCCAGTGCGTTTGCGCTCTTACGACCACTGGCGGATCCAGGTTTTTCTGACAGAGGGGGGGGGGGAGAAAGTCAATTTTTTTTTACCGCACAATCTACACTACTATGGAATAGGCAAGAATGACGGGATTTTGTGGTTCCGTTACGAATCAAACGTGAGTTGGAAGGGATCCACAGCGCCGCAGGCGAAAATTTTGCGCTTTTGAGTGTCTAAGTCCAAAGAAAACCCAAAAATTTGCCTATTTCCCCCTTGTGCTCGCCCTTTTTTCCGGCTTCTCTCCTGATCTCTCCCCCTCCTCCCCCCCCAAATCTGAACTGACAGGAGGGGGAGACCCCCTCTCCCCCCGTCTGGATCCGCTGGTGCTCACGACAGTAGTGATGTGGACTCGATTATCGTACCCATGCACATCATACCTGTAACTGGGGGGGTGGTTGGGGGGGCTTTGGGGCCCCCCACTAGTTTTTCAACCACCCCCCAACTCCCCCCCACCCCCCCCCCCCCAGAATTTTCCCAAAGGATTTTCGTCATGTGTAAAACGATAAAGGTGAGTAACTGTTGGTGTTTTTCAGTGCTTTTCAGTGTTATATGACCATAAAACAGCTAAATAACACTGTTCTACACCCTTTTTATACCCATTTTAGACCAAAAAGTACCATTATAACTCAAACAATGGCCAGCTACCCCCCCCCCCACTTTTTGCTCCGGAGACCCCCTCCCCAAATATCGGCCAGCTACCCCCCCCACTCTGCCAGACCCAGTTACAGGTATGATGCACATGCACTAAATGGCAAGCCAAGCCGCTTTTGTCTGACTAATCCGTCGAGAAAACTGCGTTTTCTAAAATAGCCTCTGCCACAGCTCAAAATTCTAGAACGGAGCAAAAAAACAAAAGCCAAACAGCCAAAACCAGAGGACAGAGCATTGTGGCGCTTCCCTTTGGGCAACTGCACTGCAAGATAACGCACGCTCCGTCGATGCGATGTTTGCTTTAAGCGAGCTCACTTTGCAAGTGACGCGACGCAGTGTTGCTGCCTTGCGTGAGACACGACGCAACGCGCGTGGAAGTGCCGGGCGTGCGTGCGTGGCTGTAGTGGCGTGACATCAAAAACCTTCCCTGCATCAAATGCGCGCCTCTCCTCTTGTAGCCCCCCGCGCCACCCGCGTTTAAATTTCCGGGAAAATCTAACCGTGCGGGGCATTACGGTAGGAGGGGCAGATTTGGGGGGGGGGCAAACTAAGCCTGATCTCGTCTTAGCCTAAGCCTAAGCAAAAGCCTAAGCCTAAGTAAAAGCCTAAACTTGAGCGTAAGCCTCCCCCTAAGTAGATATCAATTTGGCTGAGATTTACGCAGATTTCCCCTTTCTGGGGCAATCTCTGGGAAACCTATACTCAGAGTACCAGCGTACCAGTGTACAAAGAGAAGCACACCATAATATTTTAAATGCGTTGACTCTCGATGCTCAACTGTTTAAAAATACTAAAACAACGCGGTCAACACATGCTCGCCACTAATTTTTCTTTTTGAAGTTGTATGTAGAGAGAGAGAGAGAGTGCTAGAAAATGAACGACGATAAACCAAATGACGACATTAGCTCGCAGGGCTTGCTGAAGCCTCACTTTGTGGATTCAGTAGATGAGGTGCTGTGTGACAATGGGACCGGCACGGGCGAACGTGGTGGGGACACTAGCGGATCCAGACGGGGGGGAGAGGGGGGTCTCCCCCTCCTGTCAGCTCAGATTTGGGGGGGGAAGGAGGAGGAGAGATCAGGGGGAGAAGCAGGAAAGAAGGGCGAGCGCAAGGGGAAAATAGGCAGATTTTTACGATTTCGTTGGATTAGGGCACTTAAAAGCGCAAAATTTTCGCCAGCGGCGCTGTGGTTCTCTTTCAACTCACGTTTGATTCGTAAGGGAGCTAAAAAATCCCGTCATTTTTGTCTATTCCATTGTAGTGTAGTTTGTGCGGTGACCTTCTCCCCCCCTCTGTCAGAAAATCCTGGATCCGCCAGTGGGTGGGGACGGGGTGTCCGGCAACTATTGAAGCTGCTGCTTTTAGGTCGCTGCGCCTCCTGCAGTGGGATCCCTCGTGGCGCCGACGCGCGAGCAGCTGCAGCAGTTGAAGGTTGCCTGCCCACTCGTCTTCACGGAGCCCTTCCACAATGAGGAGGAGCTATTCCACGTTCGTCTGCTAGACAAGTGGCATAGCGAGGGGCACAAACACATGCAGTGTGTGTCCTGCAAAGTGCGAACACACATTGGGAATTGAGAGAAAAAATAGAAATGTAACTTAATTCATTTAAGAATCACTGTTGTAGGAAATGTGGCGTGTGACGCGTTGTTTTAGTATTTAACAGTTGAGCATCGAGAGTCAGCGCATTTAAAATATTATGGTGTGCTTCTCTTTGTACACTGGTACACTGGTACACTGAGTTTAGGTTTCCCCAATCTATGGATTCGCAGTCCCGATGTGATACACGCAAAGCACGTTCCGTACGCGCATTTTCAAAATGGCGTTACGCTTCGTACGTGCATATTCACAACTGCGCAACACGTAATTTTAGGTCGGCGCCCGTCCACCATGTATTTTCACCCTCAACTTGCAACATAAACCAGTCGCAATTTGCATATTCAATGCACCATATCTCGCGATTATGGTATCACATTGGAAAACGGATGTGAGATTCGTGATCAGCATGGTCAATTACCCTCCCAAGCAGATTTGACACTGAATTCTCAAATTCGATGAAACACGTATGCGCAATTTGCATAACTCATGGATTACGGTAGCTGGAGCTATCGCCAATCCGGCGCGATTTTTCAGCTATCGCAGTCAACACTCAAAGCGATATCAAAAAGAATCAACTCAATCCGTCCAACACAGCTCAAGGCATCGCGTTGCACACAGACAAACATTGTGCTTTAGTAATAAAACCTAGATGGTTTTGGCAATTTGATTTTGGCCGATCGCTCTCTCAAACTCCAGAGTTGTTGGCCGCCAGCTCTGTTCTAGGGTTTAGTTACTTAGAGAACGCCATTCAGAAAGATTATTGCTGATAAGCTTATCGTTGCAGGAGAGGACAAAGAAAATACATCACATATAATGCAGACTGCATTATGCAGTGTAATGAACGAGCGCAGAGTTTTGTCACACTCTGTACAATCAGCATCCAACATTGCAACCATGGAGAAACATAACATCGGTATTGGTTTGGCAATTGATCATCACTGCACTCCATGTGATGCAAACTAAAGTAGCCTAATGATGCAAAATGCAGAGCAGAGCATGTTTACCATATGCGTGCTACACACAAAACGTCACAGAGCAATGTTGTTCGGTTCAAACGCGCGCGAGCTGCTTGGGAGCTCTTCGTCTTCTACTGTCCCCGCTCCCAAATGTTCGACGGCATGAGCCCTCTGCTGTAATTCCTGCTCCTCGTTCGCTCCAAACTCTAGTCCACGTTCGATCAATTCAAACTTCGCGTTTTCCAGCACTCTAGCGTGCAACACGCAGCCCGTGCACACAGCAAAAAAGGCCAAAGTTGCAGTTGAAAAAACGAAAATGGAGCAGAGATGAGGGAATATGTACGTTGAGGGACTCGAGGTAATTACAAAGCTTTCGCGGAGAATGTACGAGTAGGAATCGAGGCTCTGCCATAAGAGGAAACCAATGAGACATGAGGTCATGAATGAGGCGAGACTGTGGGCTGGCTTTCGGTCCAGACAGCGCCAGTGGATCAATGAAGAGATGACAAGCAGAAGTCCCATGCAGATCCCGGAGTCGCCGAGGTACGTCCAAGGAGGAGTTGAGGTAACAAGTAGTGTGAGTCCTAAATTGGTGACTGTTTGTTTGTGTTTGTTTCAATTTAATTTTAATTGGCACTGATTGTCCCACCAGCAATGGCCAATGCAACTCCAAGACAGAATTCTGTGACTGTTACCACTTTCATGGCCCATAGTGTTCTCCTGAGCAGGAAAACGTCATACATGCAGGACAAACTGCGATCCAGGGCCTTAAAAGAAGCCCTCCAAAAAACAGCTCCAAGCAGAATTTCAGAGGCTGCCAAGGTGACCACTACAAAGTGAATCAACCACTTTAGGCCCAACATTGGGCGTGGCAGTGGCACTGAAATATATTCTTCATATAATATGCTGAAATATCCAAGCGCGCAAATAATACCTCCGATTGCAGAGTGGTACCCAAAGAGATACAGCTCCCTGGTCGAAAAGACCATGCAGAAAGATGTTGCAGCAGTGCTCGCTGATAAAAGAGCTACGCTGCCCATTCTGATGAAGCCGAATGCAAACATTCCACTACTCAGCATGAATATTGGCAGTGGTGTGATGTTCATTTTGTAGAGTTTGAACTCTCCAGTAGCCATCAATTCGATCAAACACATGCAGGCGCCAATTGCCACTTGAATCAGACTAAAAGACGTTATTTCGGTGGCTTCAATAGTATGAGTTTGTTCCCTTCACATAAACCTGAGAAGTTGCAGCACCCTTGTACTCTCGACAGCCTCGTGAGTGTGATCCATTCTCTCAATGGTGCACAAATGCAGCAGTTTCATTGCTGAGTAGATGGATGCAAGGATCTCCATGGTGTAGAAGATCAGCAGAGGGATGCAGAGCCACAGTCGAGGGTCATACAATGCGTGCTCCCACCGGTTGCTCGAATGCTCCAGAACCATGTAACTGAATAAACTGCGCCCCTAGAGTCATGCTGTGCATCATGTCATGACTCACACAACTCCCAATGGCTTGACACCAAAGTAGGTAGAGAGAACAAGGCTACCACCATTTAGAACAGCAGCACAGACGATCAGGGGTTTGCTGCCTTTTGTTGAGCACACCATTTGTACGTAACCACAGGCCACAAACACTAGGCCGTGCGTTGCTGACTCACTGGTTGTTCCCTGCATATCACGGAAGCTTGTGTTCGCGCTCTGAACAAGTTGGTTGAACTGAGTACGCACGCACGCACACACTTACAAAGAACAACAGTTCCATGCAGAGCCACAGGATGCTGATGAGTAGTCCACCAATTATCTGCACCATGCCAATCAGTGAGAGTTTCATTCTGCACTTTTTAATTTCTTGAACAAAACCAAAATGTTTCCCACTTATGTACAGAAGATGCATTGTGATGAGTAGAGAGATGATACACGCCAAAAAGGAAGTGATGCACAAAATGAGACTGTACACTAGAACGCTTTGGGCAGCTGCATGCTGAAAAGAGTTTGCAAGCATAATAACATTCTTAAAACAAGTAATGTAAGCGCATGTATTCTTTAGTAAGTGGCAGTAGGTATACAGTATGTTGTTAGTGAGAAGCTATCACTGTTCATGACTCACAGGCCCTGTTAGCTGGGCCACCCAGTAAAAGGGCCAACACATCTTAGGTGTTTTTTTACTTACATTTAGAATTACAGTGTAGTAATTTTGTATATATCTTTACGATTTGCACTTGCTGTCTTTTCCTCAAGTAAATGAATGCACTTTTTTCTCACCAGCAGATTTAAAGATGGCGAAACTTTCATCAATTGCACTGTGGAAATTGAAACATTTTTATAAATATAAACAACAAAAGGGAAATTGATAGCTAAAAGACACCACATCCACTGACTGAAACTAAATAAAGCGCCTAAAACGACTGCAGAATTTAATTAGCAAGTACGCCTTTCCCTCACATCATCATGGGTGCCACTCTCAGCATAATGGCGTTTGTCCTTGGCCCTATAAATGCAGTTGATGCCATTGCCAATCGCTGCTGAGAACGTCGCTATCACTGCGAGAAAGCCAAACGTCAGCCCCAAGCACAGGTTGGCAATAGACTTTTGTTGCCTCCCAACCAACAGGGCGCTGATACCTCTGAAAAACAAAGAAACGTTTGGCCGAGGTAGAAACTGAAACCCCAAACCTCAATCCATACAGATGTCACCATATTCCCATACCCCCCAAGGACAACTGCAAAAATGGCATAGCATGAAGTTCCTTGCTTTCATAAACTCAAAGGTTTTTGGCACTGACCACCAAGATCCCCATTCCAAGTCTAACTTGGGTTATCCACACTTGAGGAGTCACAATTCTTTAGAAATACGTAATTTTGTAAATACAATGTAGAGGTACATTCATGTACATCTCCATAAGGTGCACGTTCATTACGCACCCAAATATGGCGCAAAGGTTGAGCCACTTGATTTCAATGTGTACCGCAGTGCGCGTTTTATGCTCGGCTCCCAGTGGAAAGCCAAATGCATTGGCAACACCAGAAAACACGCCAAAAATTGTGAGAAACCACGCACAGAGCGTGAACAACCATGGGCTGAGCGACAAAGGCACCTTGAAGTGGACCTGTGTCTGGAAATGAAATGACTATTGACTTAAAACAGTAACAAAAAATGAGTCATCAAACCTTTCCGTTCCTTTGTCTTGCACTGGGAGGTTCTATTTGTTCGGGTCTTTCAATTTCTTCGCCTTCCATTAGATTTCTTTCAAAGTTTAACGTTACTGTTGGCTCTGCATCTTCTACCTCTGCGTCCGGCAGTGATTCGAATCCCCTTGTTAACATTTTCTTTTCAAAAGGTGAAGATGTTTGTAACTGAGTCACCACACCGCATACGAATTTCTACACACAACAGTTAGAGGCACGCATTAGAGTGGTGTAGTGGTGTACTCACCGCCCAGGCGCAAGTGCATGCGTGCGCGTTCGCCTGTGCGTTGCGCCGCTACCTGTCCTCCGCGGCCGTACGTCCTTCTGTCTAGGCATAAAAGCGTTATTCAATGGGTTGGAGGGAGCGCGAAGGTCCATAGTCAAGTATCGATTATTTCCACTCTACCGCATCGGTACTCAACAAAGGGGAATTTTCCGCATGTAGGTAGGGTAGGTACATGCCCTCATAGAGCTCTCATTGGACACGGCAACCATTGGGCAACCAACAACCTTGAGCGAACCACATCGCGTACCCAGAGGAGGGCACAGATGGCGTCCCCTTGAACTGAACCAAGGCGGAAATGAAGCGTTTAGAAAAAGCATTGTTTGATGATCATACCTAAGGAATCGGTCAAGTTGTACTCAAAAAATGTTTCAAAGGTGGATGCTCGTAGATCGCATGGCCACGTTACTCGTTAGTCTCAACAAGACTTTTATGCAATGTGCCCCTGACGCGTACGCTCGTCAAACGCGGTACCTCAGCCAGCCAGTTTTGGCTCGGCCTTTAAAGGCATCCTGTAGGCCCCATTTTTGTTTCAAAACCGTTCAAAGACTCATTCAACCAACAAAAAATTAAGAAAATGCTTTGCTCAAACCCCAGCGACATTGGTTGGGACCTACACTGAAGAATGCTTGATCACAGAATTGCCGACTTGTCATGATTGGCTATGGCTAGGCTACTATGTCGTGCCGACAATGTCCGTGTAGTACTGGGCGGTGTCGACTTCGAGCGTCGGCCTCAGCTCAGCTGAGATCTGCTCGAAGCTCGGTCGGCTTTTGGGCAGCAGCTGCCAGCAGCGTTTCATGAGGTCGTCACTGAAAATGATCGCGTCAGCTCCATAATACCAAGGGGTGGAGTGCTGTGTGGCATGCCCTTGAGACACGCACGCACACGTGTCGAGGGCAGTGTGGAGGACGGGCCATGCGCTCGCCCGAGGCGAGGTGGTCGGCAAGATCGGCCGCCTGAACGGCGGGGTAGGGCGCCGCGCCAAGACTGAACACCTCCCACAGCAGCACTCCGTACGACCAGCTGCAAGGCGAACTCGGCTCGAGCTCGGTTCTCGCTTGAACGCGCTCTGTGCGGACGACGAGCCGACGGAGGCGTACACGTCGGCCTTGCTGGTGAAGGTGGCGTCGACGAGTGCCTCGGGCGCCATCCATTTGACAGGCAGGCGGCGCTGCGTCGCCACGTACGGCTCCTGCGTGCGCCAACCGCCGACACAGGCCGAAGTCGCCGATTTTGGCCAGCTCGCCGTCGAGCAAGACGTTCCTCGCCGCCAGGTCGCGGTGCACGAGATTCAGCGAGCTGAGAAACACCTGCGAGCAGCTATAGGTCGGCCCAGAGTCGCGCTCCGTCGCGAACAGACCATGCCGTCCGATACTTGCCACGAGTTGGACAAGACGCGACTGATGACCTTGTGCTCTTCGACCTCCACGGACGTTTCTTCCACGTCCGACCCGACTGCACCGTCGTCGTCGTCGTCGTGGGCACCCGCAAACGCGGCCCGCTGTCGACGCACGTACGGAGGAGGTCGCCGTCGACGCACAGCTCGAGCACGAGACAGCGAGGCTCGGCGCGCAGTCGACAGCCGAGTAGGTTGACGACGTGGACGTGGTACGGCAGGCTCTTCATGAAGGCCGCCTCCTCGACGAGGTTCAGGACGCTCTCCTGCGGACACGCTATTGAAGGCACGGTCTTGACGGCCACCGCTGTGCTGCCCTGACCCTGCCCACACGCAACCGCCCGATGGCTGGCTGCTGCTGACTCACGCCTCCCGTTCGTCTTCCAGCGAGCCGGCTCGCCTCGCAGAGTTCCTGAGCGTTCAATCTACCTGGAGCCCAGAACGCATCCAGTCAGACACAGCCATACCTTTGTAGACCACTCCAAACGCGCCTTTCCCGAGACACACGTCCCGGTGGATGACTAGGCCTCCCTTTGCGATCTCCTCACACGTCGCGCGGTGGCATAGTTGTCCCTCTCTCAATGTACTGAAAACCCTATGATTAGGCCCCCCGGGGCTAACTGTTTCATTCGAGCTCTAGGAGTATGTAAAATTGTGGGGGAGGGCTAATTATGAGGGGCGCTTATAAACTGGGAGGGTCGATGTGTGGGGAGCATTGCTGGCGCAAAGGCGCGTGGAGGCGATTTGGGCGCCGCGCTGACGCGCAGGCGAGCACGAACGGAAAAATTCGTAATGATCTGTCCGTCCTTGTCTGTTCGTCTGTCCGTTACCGACCGGTTCTCCTTTATGGCTTGACGGATCGGGCCGAAATTTTTTTTTGAGCATTCTTAGGACCAATTTGGATATACGCCTTTTTATATTTACTCTAAAAAATTCATAAAAAAAAAATTAAGAAAAAAACATTTAATATTTCTGCGGTGTCCAGCAAAATTTCTGTGAAAACACACGCTTAAGGATAGGGCCCAATCTGGGAGGAAAATTTATGTGTCCTCCAGCAAAATTTCTGTGAAAACACGCGCTTAAGGCTTTCGCCCAATCTGGGAGGAATATTTCTGTGTTCTGGGACCAAAATTTCTGGGAAAACACATGCTTAAGCCTAGGGCCCAATCTGGGAGGAAATTTCCTTTTACTGGGACCAAAATTTCTGTGTCCTTGAGCAAAATTTCTGGGGAAACACATGCTAAAGGATAGGGGTCAATCTGGGAGGAACATTTCTGTGTCTGGCAGCAAAATTTCTGGGTCAAGTCTGCAAAAACGCATCGTTAAGGATAGGACTAGGATGTGTCCCAATCTGGGACGAAATTTCTGGGTCCGGGAGCAACAATTTCTGTGTCAATTTTGAACGTATAGGAGGCTATATATTATGAGGAGGGCTAAATGTATAGGGTTTACGGTATTTCCTTTTGGTTTGCATTTCGTTCGTTCTACTGTGTGTGACCGAACCAATTGATAATCGTGAGCATCGAGCGTGTCGTTTTCTCCTCTCCATAGGCCAGCTATAGCTCTGGAACTTTGGCAGGTTGTATAGGGCGGTCCACCGAAACTTGCATGCTATGAACGCGCTCACCGCCGCTATAAGAAGTAGAAAGCCAGTAATGGGTCCAAAAATGAGCCACTCCCCTGAAACTGAAATGCTATGGAAAAGCATGGTTAGTTGGGCAAAAAAAAAATTACGGTACTGTCAAAATAGGGCAGCGTAGGTCCTAGTGGTGTTGTAGAGAATCGGCTTCTTGCAATCACGGTTCTGGGTTCTATTCTTGATGAATTCGCTAAAAAACGAGCCGCCTCCATATCCTTTGATTTTCTCGGTGTCGCCGCTCGCGTCGCTGCCCTAGATTAGTCCTAGTCCTACAAGTGGCGTTCTTCCCGAATGTCTTTGGCTAACTGTGCAGCTCTAGCCGGGAAGGCGTCATGGAGATGGGCATGCTATACGGGCCATTGACGGCCTCCCAGCGTTGCCCATAATCCAACAACAACAATACCTGCAAACAACGGTCAACCAATACAAGGATTTGTTGCGGTGGATTGTTGTCCTGTCGTAAGAATCGCACGGCCACAGGCCAATACTGTCGTAGTCTGCCATTAGGATTCTTTGATGGTGTGCTGCATTGGAACCAACGCGTTCGACTTTTTCCCCTATTGAGGTCGATGCAAATAGAAGATTTGTTTGGAGATCCTTCCACGTAATGTACTGTCGTTCTTCTCTTTGACGGGAATATATGTCCGGCGATAGCGACCTTGCTCCGTGGACCGAATGTTGAAGAAGTCGAACCAAACAACTGTGTTGGGCCGAACGTCGGCGAGTCGTTCCAACTTCGAAAGAGCCGTGCGGACATTCGAGGTAAAACGATAGTAGGCCGTTTGCGCGTTCCATTCCTTGTGCAAGTATTGCATGAATCAGTGAACTTTCAAGCCAAGACATCCCTCCGTTGAAACCATATGAGCGCTACGCTGCGATTAAGGGATGCGGTTGCCCAATTCGCTAACACTGATGTCAGGGCGCTGGAAGAGTGAACCAAAGATGAGTTGGCACTGACGAAAATGCACGGGTGCAATGCCTGAAACGACCATTGCAGTGGTTCATGCTATACAGGCGTCTCAGCTGGCACTATAACAGAAATTCCAACCCAAATATCTGCACCTACACCGTAGGCGCGAGAAAACGGCGATTGAAAATGGCCAGGACGGTGGACACCCTGTATGTACACATAGGTACATATGTTCATGCAGTGATTTTAGCCGCTTGAGTTTTAGCTGAGTGTACCATCGTTTCCTGCTGGACAGAGAAGTACTGCTGAGACGCTGCAGGTTGAGAAATGTGCCTTAAATGAGCGTCCCAGCGATTTCTTCGACTTCCATTTTGATGGCATTCTCCACTTCACTTTGTAGTAAATCATTATGAATTTGGACATGATCCAAATTGACGTTCGCAGGGATGGCAAGTTCAAATGGCTGTTTCAGGCACTTGTAATTTAGCGGCGTCTTCATACAGCGATAGTCCAGCCATACGATTGAGTGCATCTTTCGAGAGTTCCTGACACTGCTGAGCAAGTTGTTCAGTTTCATTCTCGCCCACTCGTCGTTGTGAGAAGCTTGTGAATGACGTGTCAAACTAAACGTGTCATTGCAAAGTTCTTCGAAAGACAATCCTCGTAAATGGCCCCTCTAAGGTCGCCGCGGTTTTTCTAAAGTATGGTCGGCGCCACGCTTGTTGAGCAGTGTTATTGAATGACCCACGCGATTCGTAAAGATGCACAACTCTATCCAAAAGAATGTGGAAGATAAATGTCGGGTTTTTTCACCGTAGCAGTTGTGGGTCAAAAGAAGGAACGAATCCGCCAATGGAGCATCCGGTGTGCCGCTAAAACGTTGAGGTTAGACTTTATTCCATGGCGCCTAACTGAAAGTCGCCCCATTCTACCCAAAAGTTTGCAGCAGCGCAACGGCTGCCATGGTCGTGTAGTACGTTGACAGTTTCCCACAAGGCGCCATCGTCCAAACGAAGAGGAGAGCTTGCTTGCATCTTGTGAGCTTGTAAAGTAAAGCAGCTTCTATGTACGTTACTTAGCTGATAAGTTAAACACCGCTTTAGCTTAACGCGCTTACTGTTGCATCACGATTCTTCTCCAGGCCAAGCCTTCCCCCTCCCCCCCCCCTCGATGTTTGAACAAACGGCACTGGCTCAATTCCTTATTAACTGCTTGTACACGCGTTTGATGAAATCGTGCCCAAGTCATTGTGCGTGCTTGTGTTTGGAATGAACCGATTATGTTCTCGCAAATCAACGCTGCTCTCGAAGCTGGCGCCGCACTCCACGCACCGCCTTTGGTCGGCCATGTCTCAGTCAAACCAACAGCACAGAGTTTGGTGAGACTCGGTGCGTCATTCGGCGGGCTCGTCCCCGCGTCTCCCGCGCCCCCCGCTGGTAGATATTCCTAAAACGTTTCAATCTG
>JASAMY010003052.1:0-18568 GCA_030248085.1 Paralinhomoeus sp. GSCO2_6 | reverse complement strand
GCATAAAATTGGCAACAACTAAAGATTGGTAAGACGTAGGCACTCGTGCTTTAGAGGGCAAAGTTGTTGCCGCGGATTTCATAGACGTGCCAAGTTTCATTCCTATTGGATGCGGCATTTTCGAGTAGTGGTCCAAAAACTGGGTGGAGAACACGAAAAAAAAAAACGACGCCTTTTCGAAACATTTTTGGGCGTTTCCCCTTAACGCGCAGTAATACAGCAACGCGCTGTGGCATGTACGATCCCCCGATGAATGCGCTTCTCTTGCGCCATAACGCGCCGAAATCGGTTCAGGCAATCAAAAGTTATAGGCGATCGAAAATCCGTATTCTCGCGCGCGCAAGTGCTCACATATTAGGGTTGTACGCTGACGCGTACACCCTGATTTCCCAGTAGGTAAAATGTCATTCATTAATTAATTAATGGGTGTAGCTGCCTACATACTACATAACACATAAACGTTACTACTGCTTGATTTGTGACCCTGTATAGCGCAAATGATATGGTAGTTGCCCTGGAGGCACTTCAAAACACTGACGTATTATTTGAGTGCGCCCTCTCGCGCAGCCGACATCGACCGTATCCGGCCACAGTAACCGAACCGCCCAGCTACCACCGACGTTCTAAACCACAAACACGTAAAAAAGACATGTAAATCTATTCGAACATGGGTACTTGTGGTAGGAGAAAGTTGAGAAAATTCTGGAGGTTGTGCAGTCCCCCCCCCCCCCCCCTCCCACCCAGTTACCGAATATTACTATTTTACTGTTGTGTTGGCCTGTCGTGTGCGATTACGGTGGTTCTCCTGCACACTCGTTTCCCAACTAGACCAACAAACGGAGAACAGAGAATCGAGTCGAGTCGAGAACAGAGTAGAGTGCCCGCCTCGACAGATGGACAGGCGGACGGATGAGGCGCGCCGCGCTCACAATAGTGGTAAGACAATGGCGCCTCGGCGTGGGAGAGACTCGGCGGCAGAGTCCTTTGTAGGCACCGTCCCATTTACGACGAGAGGACGCCAGAGCACAATTGACGCGCCAGAGGTCGGCCTCTTCTAAGGGTGAGAGCCGACCCAAGACTTTGGTCATAACAACGCTACCTAATGCACACGCGAGTACGGTAGCGAGAGCCAGACACCCCACCATCCCCTCCTCCTCCTCCTCTTCTTGTCTTCGAGCGATCGGAGAGAAGCGCGCTGGGGGCTGGCCGAAGTCCGCGCGAGTGGAGTGTCGTGGGGGAGGACTGGAGGCGGTGGTGGAGGAGGTGACGCAGCGGGCGCTGCCGACGCACGTGGATGCGATCGTGCTCGAGGTGATGGCCTCGGACGCGGACAGCAACGAGGACGTCGAGACGCCCTACATCCCCTACCAGCTGCGTCCCCCCGCCGCCAGCGGCACCTAGGCAGGCACACCCCCCCCCCCCCGATCCTGCGTACGCACACCGCGGCGTTGTTCCCTTTTCTTAACCGGTTAGGCGCACGGGCGCAGGATGGGCAGACGCGCGCGCGCTCGATTCTCGACCCGATGATTCAGCGATGCTTTCGCCCGTTGTGCTCGTCCACAGTCGTCGGTGACGTATTTCTCTCGCCACGTGTCGAACGGGCAGGCACGCACGCACGCACGCACGACGTTCGCTCCCGAGGCAGTTGACGATGCGCGAATTTGCAGGACGCATAGGTCCATTGCACGCTGAGCACGGAGTACGGACCACCATTTGGTTGGTACCGTCATGTTCAAACTAGCCACAGTACGACGACGTGCAACAGTAAGCGGGCATATTATTGTCGTGCAGCGAATTTGGCGTACACGTCCATGTAAAATGCAGCTTGCAACATCCATCTAATTTTGAATTTCGGTATATCTAACGACGACGCGTGGCGCATCAATCTAACCATTAAACTCACTCAATGTTCTGTTCCATCATTGCGCAAATGCTGACGGTACAAGTCGTGCAGTTAGTACAGATACGTCCACGGTACGCACGTGCAAGCGCGCCAATGCCACATCTCGACCGGGTGTGTAAACGCCTGCCAAGAGTGAGGGCGCTAAAACTTTCCCCAATGCCTCGCGTTGGCTACGTCGCCTGGGATGTGTTGGGATTGGCCAAATAAAACCGAACCGAGGAAGCGCGGATGGCGCCCGGCCGACGGCGGGACCGCCTGCACGTCCTTCCACCTGACGCGCCAGACGGAGGGGCGCTCACGGCCGCCGGCCCAGTCGGCGCCGTGTCGGCATGCGCGCGTTTTATTCGCTCTGCCTTCGACAGCGCTTCAAGAGGAGAAGAGCTGGTCTCTTCAGCAGGATTTACTCCTCACTTTAAAAGTGCAACAACTGTACGCGTCAGTTCGAACTCCTTTGGAGCTGTCGAGAATTCCCACAGGGTACGCAAAGCAGTCAAGCCTTTCTTGCTGTACATGCTGCTACTGCTGCTACACACCGAGAAAACAAAGCGACCCAATTAAACCTCCAGCGGTACGACTACAGTTGTCGACACAAAAGTGCGACTTGTTTGCAACATGTGCAGCCAAAAATACAACGACCTAACCTGTGCCAAGTGTAGCAAGTTTATGCATGTAGCACCTGTAGCAAGTTTATGCATGAATAACTACTAATTGTACCATCAAAACACAATATTTAAACGCCTTTTTGCCGCTCAAAAGCGCAATTTTACCCAAAAACAGAGATTTTTTTTAATTTTAAAAAAATCCAACTTTAAAAAAAAAATATTTTTTTTTCTAAAAAAAAACAACTTTTTTTTAAAATTGTGCAACTCTGTAAATAACACTGTTTAGACCCTATTTATATCCATTTATCCCCATTTATTTATACTTCTATCTACCGTAAATCCTCCAATACAACCCCCTCCATTAGTGCCCCGGGTACGGCAAGGTTGAAATAATAGAGCCCCCCCTCCAATAGTGCCCCCGGGGGTAAGGGGTATGTTGTGCCATGTGCCTTTTATGGGCAAAAATACCGTAAATCCTCCAAAGAACGCCCCCCCCCCCTCCAATGAACGCCCCCCCCCCTCCAATGAACTATGACTAATTTGTGGGTTCTGTCTAGGGATGTGGAAAAAAAAATTTTAAATTAAAAGTTTTCGTTTTTAAAAAAAAAACTTTCTTTTTTTAAAAAAAAATTTTTAATTTAAAAAAAAATTTCTTTTCCGAGTAGACATTTTGGTGTGCCAGGACCGCAGCATAACATGCACTCGTCATTTAACATAATATATGTGTTAAAAACTAGACTAGATGACATATTCTTGAGCTTGACAACAATCGTTGTGTCGACTTGTAATTGTTTATTACCGTACGCAACGTGCAGCCCTTTTTGGCATTTCAGCTACAGACCCCTATTTGAATAACATCTAACTCTAAGCCTAAGCGAATGTACCTACAGTGTGGAAGACCGCCGATTTCTCCCGATAGAGGCAGTGAGTGGCAACCGCGTTAATTGTATAATGAATTCGCGATGAAGCCCAGTTGGGACGACGTGAAATGTCACTATACATACCGGTAGGTACACCTTCTCACACACACTTAGTTCACTTTTTGCGGTCAAAAGCGCGCCCCCAGCTCCGTGAGCCGCTCATTTGATTCGGCTTTCATTTCTGCAACATAGCCAGCCGTCTTCCCCATTCATTTCACAGGCGAAAGCGATCCTTGGTGTGTAGAACGAGTAAGGTGCTATTTTAGAGTCCAAAAGACGCGTTAACGTTCTAAACGTATACAGTTGGCTTTTGTGGTTCAAAGTGCGCCATAATCTCCATAGCTCATTTGATTCGGATTTCATCTCAGCAACGCTGCCGTATTGCCAGCTCATTTCACCGGCGAAAGCGATCCTTGGTGTGTAGAACGAGTAAGGTGCTTTTTTAGAGTCCAAAAGACGCGTTAACATTCTCAACGAATACAGTTGGCTTTTGCGGTTCAAAGTGCGCCGTAACCTCCATGAGCGTTCTATAGCTCATTTGATTCGGATTTCATCTCAGGAACGCTGCCAGCCGTATTGCCAGCTCATTTCACCGGCGAAAGCGATCCTTGGTGTGTAGAACGAGTAAGGTGCTATTTTAGAGTCCAAAAGACGCGTTAACATTCTCAACGAATACAGTTGGCTTTTGCGGTTCAAAGAGCGCCGTAATCTCCATAAGCCTTCTACCGCTCTTTTGAATCGGATTTCATCTCAGCAACGCTGCCAGCCGTATTGCCAGCTCATTTCACCGGCGAAAGCCACACTTGCTTTGTAGAACGGATAGGGCGCCTTTTGAGTGGCCAAAAGACGCGTTAACTTTCTAAACAAATACAGTTAGCTTTTTGCGGCCAAAAGTGCGCTGCCGTCTCCGTGAGCCTTCTACGGCTCATTTGATTAGTATCACGCACGCACGCACGCTCGCACGCACCGTCACGCACGCACGCACGCAGAAGGCACCGACATGCACGCACTGTCACGCACGCTCGCACGCACCGTCACGCACGCACGCACGCAGAAGGCACCGACATGCACGCACCGTCACGTACGCACGCACGCAGAAGGCACCGACATGCACGCACTGTCACGCACGCACATCAACCCTATTGGGAAAATAGCGAGCCATGCCGATATTTAGCACTACTGCGTGAGCATGTACGTACACCATACAATGTACCCGTTCGGGGCGCGCAAAGCGGGGGCGTAGGCGAAACGCGTGCGTGCGCGCCTGCTTGCGATGGATGCGCGCGTGATGCGTGCGTGCATGCTACGCTTGTGCTTGCCCAAAGACCATCGCCCAAAAGAATTCGTTCGCTTCCAACGACAGGACAGCCTACACCACAACACGCACGACGGGTTTAACCTACCCGAAACGATTTCACTTTCAACGAACCGTTCAGGATGCTAACACCAGCTAGCACACGCATTCCAGCATCTAGGCACGGGCGAGATTTGAGCTAGTCAAAAGGTGCAGTCGCGGTGCCCTTACAAGATCGGAAGTGTGGAGGGGGGGGGGGGGGTAGGTATACAGAGAGAGAGAGGGGAATGGGAGACGCACGCACTGTAACTTTCATCGCAAGCTTCATGCCCATGAAATCCAGTGAAGATGCCGGTGGGGAAGAGGCGCTGCTGGCAGCAGAGGCACGCCGACTCCAAGACGTCCCGCTCGGCCAGCTGTCAAGCAAGCAGATGTCGGCGCAGCTTGTGGGCGGTAGCGAGCGGCAAAACAACATAGAATGAGTTGCCACGCCAGTGTGGTGTGGCGGTCGAAAATATCTGCCCACGGAGATGCGCACCTGAACGAAAACACGTTTGCATGACGTCTCTTTTACGTACTGGAAGGGGCTGTGGGTTTGTCGCTGAACCTACGCATTCTCAGAGCACACTTGTTACTATAGGGGGGAGGGGAGGAGCACCCCAAGCCAAAAATTTTTTTGAGCAAAAATTGAGGAAAGCCATCGGTTCCACTTGAAAACTTATTTGGCAGTTTTTTGAGTTCGCTATACACTTCAAAAGCTGTGAGGGTGAACGGGGCCATGTGGACATTAGTTTGAGGGTCGAGGTTCATTTGGATACCATCATCGCGTATGAAAACAGAGGAGAACTGCGCATTTAGAAGGGTTGCTTTTTCTAAGTCAGATGAGTGAACATCCTTATTTTCAGCAGTCAGAGGTGGTATATTCTGCCTGGTGTTCATGCGTGAGTTGACGTACTGCCAAAAGCGCCTGTCAGAACGGCTTTGTGCAATCTCCCTTTCAAACCTAAGCTCAGCGGCGCGTGCAGCGTTCCGCGCTGCCTGGTTGGCAGCTTTCCACTGCCGAAGATCCTCCTCTAATCCCGTCCTTTTATACCGTGTGTGCAGCCGCTTCTGTTTCTCAATTAACCTGCGAACTACTTTGTCAGTTTTGCATCCTCGCTTTTTAACTACAACAAGCGGCACATATTTATCAACTAGCCCATTAAGTGTTCCACTCAGTAGGTCCCACATTTGTTGTACGTCTGTGCATGTGTTTAGCAGCGTTGACCAGTCAATGCTGCCTAGCTCAAGTTCCATGCTCTCATAGTCCCCCTTCCTGAAGTTTCTAAACTTCGATGCGACTGGTACAGGTAACATTATTCAGTTTTCTACACAAACAACAACTGTCGACTTAGTAGGTACAAAGGGTACATAGTTAGTCACGTTTTGTAAGCTTCGATGACGACGGACCGCTTGCAACGCTCACCTCTTCATACTCATTGGGGCGTACGATGGCGCTGAAGCGGTTGACGACCAGCAAGGTCGTGCCGATGCACTGCGACGCCGACTGCTGAAACGCCATCGCGACACCAATGCGTACGAGCATCTGAAAGGAGCGGCGGTAGTGCTTGTTCACGCAAGGCTGCGTGCGCGCGCTCGTGCGTGCGTGCGTGCGCGCGTGCGTGCGTGCGTGCGTGCGTGCGTGCGTGCGTGCGTGCGTGCGTGCGTGCGTGCGTGCGTGCGTGCGTGCGTGCGTGCGTGCGTGCGTGCGTGCGTGCGTGCGTGCGTGGACGCGCGCTGTTGTAACTGGAATAAATCGAGTAGAGTTCCGGGAATCTACCAGGCCTTGCGATCAGCCACTGAAAGAAACGACGTTGTGGGACAGAGGACGGCCGGATAGACGACCTACGCGCCTGCTGTATCGACAGCTCGAAGTCGGCGAGTCCAACTGACTGGCAGATGGTGAAGAAGGAGGATCTCAACTTGGGATTCTTCTTTCTTCCCTTCACTATAGTCCAGAGGAAGAGAGCGTAGAAATGCATGGAGACACAATAGCATGCGAACGAGCAGTACAAATACATGCACCACGTGGTGGAACAAGGCATGTATGGTACTTTCAGTGCTAATTACTAATTAGTGGCAATCCGATTGGTGCAAAATGTTTTCCGCTCCTGTCTTCTTCTCAAAGAAGCTGTAGCGATAGGGAATGGGGTGCCATACACGTACGTTGAGCGAATGAAACAAGCGAACACGACGTGAATGCGAAGGGAGCTATCGAATGACGTTGCAGTCGGAATTGTCTATACAGTACCGTGCGGATGTCAGACAGCAATTGGCTCCCAGGAGCGTTCCTATGCGTCCAAGGAGTCAATTTGGCTCCCCACCTACGGTTGGCAAGAGATGTGGGGCCGGAGAGCGTGGGCGGGCTCGCGGTGGCGACAACACGGCGACCCGGGGCGCGAGTGCGTGCGTCGACCGCTCCGCCCTGTGGCTCGCGTGTGTGCGCAGGTCGAAGACAGCGGCCCTCGTCTGCCTCGACTGCGGTTGGCCGTGGCTAGCAGCACCAGTCGAATCTCGAAACGGCGGGCTGGTGGCGCACCAACGTCGTCGTCGACTCTGAATCGCTACAATGCGCGCTCGGCTCTCAGGAGCGCGATGCTCCCGTTATTTAACAGAGGACTGCGAGCGAGCAGAGCAGCGTGTACTCCCTGTCGCTGTCAGCGCTTGGCGACGCGTGTCGAAGAGCAACCAGCGGCTGTGGCGTCTCGAGCGGCACCGGCGTCGTTTGTAGTGTGCAGCCGTGTGGCGTGTGAGCGATATACGAGAACCGAGAAGAACGGCTTTTCGCAATACCACGCTGCACAGTCCACCACACGGGAGTCGGTCGGTGGAAGAGAGAAGGAAAAGAGAAAAGGGAAAGGGGAAACGCAACCGACTGACGATAGCACGGAGAAGTCGCCGACGCGGCGCACTCTGCGTGGGCGTACGAAGGGGGGAAGGAGGGAAGGAGGGAAGAAGACAAAGAGATGCGTAGGTGGCGTGGTCGGTTGGCACGAGTACGCCACAGGTGCAAAGGGGGGGGGGAAGGTCGTAAGTGCAAAGGCGACAGTTTGAACGTGCGCGCCGCTGCGGATGCGGTAGAACGAGAAGAGCGGGCGCACAGGGGGTCGGTACGAAGTATAGCGAAGAGCAGCGCACCGAAATACGACCACCACAGGTCCCCGGCACACCTGGCCTTCCTACGGCAAGGCCACGCATCGGCACGCCCCAAAATCGTACGCGAGAAAAACAAACAAGGATATCGCAAAGTCGAAGGGGTCCTTGTTTGGCTTGGGAAGTAGTCACCACGAAGGGAGGGAGGGTGACATTCAAAAGGGCGACAAAAGAGAGGGAGAGAGCGCACGAGCAGCAGGGATTGGAAGTCGTCTGCAGCTCGGTCGTCGCCTTGTCGCCCTACTTGTACGGCTCGGGCCCGGCAGCGTCGTCGGTAGACTTGGCGGCCAGTGAAGTCTTCATCCCAGCGTGGCCCTTGCTTGTGTCGCTGAGATGGGGAACCCCGTTGCTGTAGTAGAGCGGGCTCTGCGGTCTGGAGGAGTTGTGACTGCTTGCGCCGATGCCACCAGTACTGCTGCCGATGTACTGCATCTCCTTGCCGCGAAGCAGCTCCTCCTCGATCTCGGACACGCGTTTGTCGATCAAGCGCAATCGCATGTCAACAAAGTCCGAGCGCACAACAGGCTCACCACCCTTGTCCTTGGTCTGCATCCTCGTCTGCTGCAGGTCGCCCGGCACGCCTTCAAGGCGCTGCCCACCGTCCCCGGCGCTACCAAGCGTCGAAGTCGGGGGAAGCCGTCGCAGGCGCTTCCTGCCCACCGGCCTGGCGATGGCCGACTCCTCGTCCAGCGGTCGAATGAGCGCGCGTCCATCCGGCAAGAACGCGGCAACCAAATATGGCCCACGATATGCCCATCTGTTGCCAGCTCGCTCCCGACACTTCACAACGTCACCCTGCTGGAAGTGTCTGTTCCTGCGAGGCCGTCGCCGTCGGCAGTCGCTCCATGGTCCAACAAAGCCGTTCGCCTTGTAGAAGGCCGGCTGCATCCTCGTGCACGGCGCGCGCGCGCGCAAAGACAGCATAGTGCCCATCCGTGCAAAACCGCTCTCCTCGCGAGCCGGGCGCGTCCACTCCCATGCGGGTTGCGGTGAGAGCGACGGCCGCTCAAAGCTCGTCCGTGACTTCTGGGTCGTGCGTTGCTGCTCGAACGCACGCCAGCTCCTTTGCTCCTCATCGGTCAGACGCACCGCCTGCGGCCCTCTCTCAGGCGGCCGCAGCGTCGTCAACGGCTCAGTCGCTGCGCGCGGCGACAGCACTGGCCTCGTCAGAAGCGGCGAGAGAAGAGAAGGCGGCGACGGCGGCCTCCTCTCGTCGTCGTCTGTCGTCAAAATCGGCGGCTCCTCCGTCGCTTGCAACGCGCGCAGGCGGTCGTCCGCCTGCCGCTACAGGTACTCAGCCTGCTGCCACTGCTCGAGAATCTGCTGCATCTCGAGGCGTCGAGCGTCCGCCGCTCGCTGCTCCTCCGTCGGTTGTCGCTCCCGCAAATCCGTGCCGACTGCACTCGCCCGCAACACAGAGGGGCCGTCATAGACGCTCTGCCCGTTGACTAGGCGAGTCAAAACGTCCTCGATCCGCTCCATCCGCGCGTCGGCATGAGCGTCGCGCTCGGCCATCACTTCGTTGATATTAGCCCGCAGCTGCTCAGCTGTGACAGGCCCTAGGCCAATGTCCGATCCGCGTGACGACGCGCGCGATCGTCCGCTCTCAGTGCGGTGCCGCTGTCCTCGGCCGTGCTCGAGCACCGAAGGTGTCGACTGCACGCGCTCCTCGTCGTCGCCGCCGAGCGGCTGCTGCTGCGTCCACTGCTCCCAGCGCCGGCCATCGTCTCGGCCGCGCTCGTCGTGTCGCGCGCTGCCAGCCGTGCGCGAATCGACATGTCGTCGACTGCCAGCCAAAGCCACGAGTGGCGGCTGCTGCTGCGACTGCGACTGCGACTGCGTCTCCATCGTCTGCTGCGTCGGCGGCGCCTCGGCGCGCTCTCCACCGACCCGTCGGCTCGCGTGCCGACTCTCCTCCATCGTCTGCCGCTCCAGCGCTTCGGTGCGCTTGCTCGCGGTGCGCTGGCGCGTCTGCGCCGCCCGCTCAATCACCGCCGCCTTCTTACGAAGGGCAATATCATAGTGCTTTTCGCACATCTGATATTTCGTCAGCCGCTCCTGCCTCGACTCGGCAATGCGCCTTTTGAGGCAGCTGTGCCGCAGCTTCTGGTCGCACAGCTCACCGCCATCCTCGTCCTCGCCCGGACAGAACGACCACTCGTCGAACGTCGGCCATGCATGGCGCGATCCGCAAACGAGACACTTCGAATTTGGCTGCACCTCCTCCGTGCGACGGCCTGCGTCGTCGACAGGATCGCCGTCGACTCCGCCACTCAGGGCCCTCCGATCACTGTCGTCGCTCCACTCCTCGCCGTCGACAGAATCGCCGTCGACTCCGCCCCTCAGGGCACTCCGCGACGTGCCGTCGCCAGTGCCGCCCTTCGAAGGCTTCCACACTCTGTCGACAAAGGTGCCGCCTGTCAAAGGCTTCTTCTGCACCGTGCCCTCGCTGGCACCGCCCATCGAGGGCCTCCGCTCGCTCCTGTCGTCGATCCGCTCTGCCGAGGCCGACCGCGCTTTCGGTGCGCGGCCTCCACCTCCCGTCTGACTTCGAGTCAGCACCGGCGCATTCGAGCGCCGCGCGACCGTCTCATCGCCGTCCCCTGCAGGCAAGCCAGGGAACGACGAGGACGCCGCCGTGTCCGCAGACACCGCAGACATCGTCTGCTCTTCTGCCGATCCGCTTGCTCGCAGCCTCTCGCCGTGGCCTCCACTGTGGGGCCGGAGAGCGTGGGCGGGCTCGCGGTGGCGACAACACGGCGACCTGGGCGCGAGTGCGTGCGTCGACCGCTCCGCCCTGTGGCTCGCGTGTGTGCGCAGGTCGAAGACAGCGGCCCTCGTCTGCCTCGACTGCGGTTGGCCGTGGCTAGCAGCACCAGTCGAATCTCGAAACGGCGGGCTGGTGGCGCACCAACGTCGTCGTCGACTCTGAATCGCTACAATGCGCGCTCGGCTCTCAGGAGCGCGATGCTCCCGTTATTTAACAGAGGACTGCGAGCGAGCAGAGCAGCGTGTACTCCCTGTCGCTGTCAGCGCTTGGCGACGCGTGTCGAAGAGCAACCAGCGGCTGTGGCGTCTCGAGCGGCACCGGCGTCGTTTGTAGTGTGCAGCCGTGTGGCGTGTGAGCGATATACGAGAACCGAGAAGAACGGCTTTTCGCAATACCACGCTGCACAGTCCACCACACGGGAGTCGGTCGGTGGAAGAGAGAAGGAAAAGAGAAAAGGGAAAGGGGAAACGCAACCGACTGACGATAGCACGGAGAAGTCGCCGACGCGGCGCACTCTGCGTGGGCGTACGAAGGGGGGAAGGAGGGAAGGAGGGAAGAAGACAAAGAGATGCGTAGGTGGCGTGGTCGGTTGGCACGAGTACGCCACAGGTGCAAAGGGGGGGGGGGAAGGTCGTAAGTGCAAAGGCGACAGTTTGAACGTGCGCGCCGCTGCGGATGCGGTAGAACGAGAAGAGCGGGCGCACAGGGGGTCGGTACGAAGTATAGCGAAGAGCAGCGCACCGAAATACGACCACCACAGGTCCCCGGCACACCTGGCCTTCCTACGGCAAGGCCACGCATCGGCACGCCCCAAAATCGTACGCGAGAAAAACAAACAAGGATATCGCAAAGTCGAAGGGGTCCTTGTTTGGCTTGGGAAGTAGTCACCACGAAGGGAGGAAGGGTGACATTCAAAAGGGCGACAAAAGAGAGGGAGAGAGCGCACGAGCAGCAGGGATTGGAAGTCGTCTGCAGCTCGGTCGTCGCCTTGTCGCCCTACTTGTACGGCTCGGGCCCGGCAGCGTCGTCGGTAGACTTGGCGGCCAGTGAAGTCTTCATCCCAGCGTGGCCCTTGCTTGTGTCGCTGAGATGGGGAACCCCGTTGCTGTAGTAGAGCGGGCTCTGCGGTCTGGAGGAGTTGTGACTGCTTGCGCCGATGCCACCAGTACTGCTGCCGATGTACTGCATCTCCTTGCCGCGAAGCAGCTCCTCCTCGATCTCGGACACGC
Source organism: Paralinhomoeus sp. GSCO2_6 (assembly GCA_030248085.1). Classification (NCBI taxonomy): domain Eukaryota; kingdom Metazoa; phylum Nematoda; class Chromadorea; order Monhysterida; family Linhomoeidae; genus Paralinhomoeus; species Paralinhomoeus sp. GSCO2_6. The sequence continues at coordinate 6,658 of JASAMY010003052.1, read as the reverse complement.
GTTTGTCGATCAAGCGCAATCGCATGTCAACAAAGTCCGAGCGCACAACAGGCTCACCACCCTTGTCCTTGGTCTGCATCCTCGTCTGCTGCAGGTCGCCCGGCACGCCTTCAAGGCGTTGCCCACCGTCCCCGGCGCTACCAAGCGTCGAAGTCGGGGGAAGCCGTCGCAGGTGCTTCCTGCCCACCAGCCTGGCGATGGCCGACTCCTCGTCCAGCGGTCAAATGAGCGCGCGTCCATCAGGCAAGAACGCGGCAACCAAATACGGCCCACGATATGCCCATCTGTTGCCATCTCACTCCCGACACTTCACAACGTCACCCTGCTGGAAGTGTCTGTTCCTGCGAGGCCGTCGCCGTCGGCAGTCGCTCCATGGTCCAACAAAGCCGTTCGCCTTGTAGAAGGCCGGCTGCATCCTCGTGCACGGCGCGCGCGCGCGCAAAGACAGCATAGTGCCCATCCGTGCAAAACCGCTCTCCTCGCGAGCCGGGCGCGTCCACTCCCATGCGGGTTGCGGTGAGAGCGACGGCCGCTCAAAGCTCGTCCGTGACTTCTGGGTCGTGCGTTGCTGCTCGAACGCACGCCAGCTCCTTTGCTCCTCATCGGTCAGACGCACCGCCTGCGGCCCTCTCTCAGGCGGCCGCAGCGTCGTCAACGGCTCAGTCGCTGCGCGCGGCGACAGCACTGGCCTCGTCAGAAGCGGCGAGAGAAGAGAAGGCGGCGACGGCGGCCTCCTCTCGTCGTCGTCTGTCGTCAAAATCGGCGGCTCCTCCGTCGCTTGCAACGCGCGCAGGCGGTCGTCCGCCTGCCGCTACAGGTACTCAGCCTGCTGCCACTGCTCGAGAATCTGCTGCATCTCGAGGCGTCGAGCGTCCGCCGCTCGCTGCTCCTCCGTCGGTTGTCGCTCCCGCAAATCCGTGCCGACTGCACTCGCCCGCAACACAGAGGGGCCGTCATAGACGCTCTGCCCGTTGACTAGGCGAGTCAAAACGTCCTCGATCCGCTCCATCCGCGCGTCGGCATGAGCGTCGCGCTCGGCCATCACTTCGTTGATATTAGCCCGCAGCTGCTCAGCTGTGACAGGCCCTAGGCCAATGTCCGATCCGCGTGACGACGCGCGCGATCGTCCGCTCTCAGTGCGGTGCCGCTGTCCTCGGCCGTGCTCGAGCACCGAAGGTGTCGACTGCACGCGCTCCTCGTCGTCGCCGCCGAGCGGCTGCTGCTGCGTCCACTGCTCCCAGCGCCGGCCATCGTCTCGGCCGCGCTCGTCGTGTCGCGCGCTGCCAGCCGTGCGCGAATCGACATGTCGTCGACTGCCAGCCAAAGCCACGAGTGGCGGCTGCTGCTGCGACTGCGACTGCGACTGCGTCTCCATCGTCTGCTGCGTCGGCGGCGCCTCGGCGCGCTCTCCACCGACCCGTCGGCTCGCGTGCCGACTCTCCTCCATCGTCTGCCGCTCCAGCGCTTCGGTGCGCTTGCTCGCGGTGCGCTGGCGCGTCTGCGCCGCCCGCTCAATCACCGCCGCCTTCTTACGAAGGGCAATATCATAGTGCTTTTCGCACATCTGATATTTCGTCAGCCGCTCCTGCCTCGACTCGGCAATGCGCCTTTTGAGGCAGCTGTGCCGCAGCTTCTGGTCGCACAGCTCACCGCCATCCTCGTCCTCGCCCGGACAGAACGACCACTCGTCGAACGTCGGCCATGCATGGCGCGATCCGCAAACGAGACACTTCGAATTTGGCTGCACCTCCTCCGTGCGACGGCCTGCGTCGTCGACAGGATCGCCGTCGACTCCGCCACTCAGGGCCCTCCGATCACTGTCGTCGCTCCACTCCTTGCCGTCGACAGAATCGCCGTCGACTCCGCCCCTCAGGGCACTCCGCGACGTGCCGTCGCCAGTGCCGCCCTTCGAAGGCTTCCACACTCTGTCGACAAAGGTGCCGCCTGTCAAAGGCTTCTTCTGCACCGTGCCCTCGCTGGCACCGCCCATCGAGGGCCTCCGCTCGCTCCTGTCGTCGATCCGCTCTGCCGAGGCCGACCGCGCTTTCGGTGCGCGGCCTCCACCTCCCGTCTGACTTCGAGTCAGCACCGGCGCATTCGAGCGCCGCGCGACCGTCTCATCGCCGTCCCCTGCAGGCAAGCCAGGGAACGACGAGGACGCCGCCGTGTCCGCAGACACCGCAGACATCGTCTGCTCTTCTGCCGGTCCACTTGCTCGCAGCCTCTCGCCGTGGCCTCCACTGTGGGGCCGGAGAGCGTGGGCGGGCTCGCGGTGGCGACAACACGGCGACCCGGGGCGCGAGTGCGTGCGTCGACCGCTCCGCCCTGTGGCTCGCGTGTGTGCGCAGGTCGAAGACAGCGGCCCTCGTCTGCCTCGACTGCGGTTGGCCGTGGCTAGCAGCACCAGTCGAATCTCGAAACGGCGGGCTGGTGGCGCACCAACGTCGTCGTCGACTCTGAATCGCTACAATGCGCGCTCGGCTCTCAGGAGCGCGATGCTCCCGTTATTTAACAGAGGACTGCGAGCGAGCAGAGCAGCGTGTACTCCCTGTCGCTGTCAGCGCTTGGCGACGCGTGTCGAAGAGCAACCAGCGGCTGTGGCGTCTCGAGCGGCACCGGCGTCGTTTGTAGTGTGCAGCCGTGTGGCGTGTGAGCGATATACGAGAACCGAGAAGAACGGCTTTTCGCAATACCACGCTGCACAGTCCACCACACGGGAGTCGGTCGGTGGAAGAGAGAAGGAAAAGAGAAAAGGGAAAGGGGAAACGCAACCGACTGACGATAGCACGGAGAAGTCGCCGACGCGGCGCACTCTGCGTGGGCGTACGAAGGGGGGAAGGAGGGAAGGAGGGAAGAAGACAAAGAGATGCGTAGGTGGCGTGGTCGGTTGGCACGAGTACGCCACAGGTGCAAAGGGGGGGGAAGGTCGTAAGTGCAAAGGCGACAGTTTGAACGTGCGCGCCGCTGCGGATGCGGTAGAACGAGAAGAGCGGGCGCACAGGGGGTCGGTACGAAGTATAGCGAAGAGCAGCGCACCGAAATACGACCACCACAAGAGATGGTGACGCGGACCGCTTCTCCTATAGCTACACGTATCTCGTCCCCGTGACAACGTTGTGCCTGATAAATTATTTTACTTTATTTTATTATTTTTTTTTGTGGTTCGAGACCGAAGTTTCAAGCGGGAGGGGGACCGCATTGGTCCGGGGTTACCTCTGCCTTCTATGAGACCGATCGAGCGATCAGGGGGCACCGTTTTTTTTGCGTTAGCCCCTTAGCCCCCTGCCCAAGGGGGTTACTGTTTGTTTTTTCGCAGTCTTGCCACGCTGAGGATTGAACTCCGCACCTTGCGGTTTCGAATCAACGCCTTAGACCAACTGCGCAGAGAGCCGCAAATTTGGTTGGTTAACGCATGTATTTTCAGAGGCGCGACGAAGCGTCAATGTCTTTGTGGATGAATGATTTTGTTTCGGGGAGACGGAGCAAGGATCGCAAGTCGGCTGGTTCAAAACCCGCTGGTGACACTGCGTTTGTATGTACGAGTCCCCTTGGTGAAGGAAGGTCAATCAATCAATCAATCAATGTTTTTATTGATGCAAGCACCGACACAGTACAGGCACCGTAAACCAACGCACCAGGTACGAAGGGACGATGCATCAAAATAGCACTGTACGTATCACTTTCACTACCTGCGGCGTTCTTCTCCAGAGGGAAGGTGTGCCGCCCACCTGGCACGGATTTCGGGGGCCGAAGCCCCAGAGCCGCCCTACACCGAATTCTACGGCAAGGATGACTAGAGAAAAATCCACTGAAAGGGAAGTCCTCAATAGTGGGTCCCTCGAGAATTGAACCCAGGCCTTGCGGGCGTGAGTCCAACCAAACACCACATTGCTTCGATGTTGTACATAGGCGGCTCTGGGGCTTCGACGCGACGTCCGTGCCACGTGGGAGGCCCACCTTCCTTTCGCGGATACCGTATTGATAGTGGGCAACCCGATAATCATTGATTGTTTACGGCCTTGTGCTGTGTGGTGGTGTCAAGATGCGACTTTGGACGACGATAAACCGCGAATAGGTACAGTAGCTACATACTTCCGAGAAGCGTTTTGTCGACTAGTCACTTCTTCATCGCTGCGGGCACCCGAACTTGCAGCGGCGCCGAAGTACAGTGGCGCCGGCGGCCTTCAGGCAGAGTATTTCCTCGCGGACGGCGGAGCTGAAGGCCGTGACGACGAAGGGGTTGGTGAGCGCGAGCGCGTCATTCGCCAGGCTGCCCCACAGGCGCAGAGAGAGCGCGTCCATCGTCTCGGAGGCGCGCCCGCGTGTGCTGCTCCTCGTCGCAGGAGTATTGATTTTTCGTGAAGCAAATGAGCAGACTGTGAGCAAGACGACTCCCCCCCCCCCTCCCCACTGTCGATCCCTCCCCTCCCTCTCCGCGAGCGAAGGATTATTAATTTTTTTGTAAAGTGGCACGTGTCCCAGACTGCGGTAGCTGTGACTGAGCGAACGAGGGTCGTTGCTGACGAGCTGGCCGCTGTGAGAACGCTTTTCCCACTTCAGGATCCCATCCCTCGGTATATGTAGCTGAAAAACTCTACAGGCACTGCGCTGCACGTAATCTCCCACAATAAAAAGTGGCGTTCTAGAAATCCTCAATGCTTGATAGTGCACGCAGGCGCGCCTCGATGTTGGCGAAAAAGTAGAAGGCGGCGCAGACGTGAGCGATCATCTCGAGGAAGAGGATGAGGCCGCTCAGCGCCAACTTCAGCTCCGTCCGCTGCGACGACAGACTCTCGGAGTTGTAGCTGGAACGCGGGCGAGCTCGCTCGCTCGCTCGCTCGCTCGCTCGCACACACGCACGCACGCACGCACGCACGCACGCACGCACGCACGCACGCACGCACGCACGCACGCACGCACGCACGCACGCACGCACGCACGCACGCACGCACGCACGCACGCACGCACGCACGCACGCGCGCACGCACGCGCGCACGCACGCACGCACGCACGCACGCACGCACGCACGCACGCACGCACGCACGCACGCACGCACGCACGCACGCACGCACGCACGCACGCACGCGCGCACGCACGCACGCACGCACGCACGCGCGCACGCACGCACGCACGCACGCACGCACGCACGCACGCACGCGCGCACGCACGCACGCACGCACGCACGCACGCACGCACGCACGCACGCACGCACGCACGCACGCACGCACGCACGCACGCACGCACGCACGCACGCACGCACGCACGCACGCACGCACGCACGCGCGCACGCACGCACGCACGCACGCACGCTCGCTCGCACGCACGCACGCACGCACGCACGCACGCACGCACGCACGCACGCACGCACGCGCGCGCGCGCGCACGCACGCACGCACGCACGCACGCACGCACGCACGCACGCACGCACGCACGCACGCACGCACGCACGCACGCACGCACGCACGCACGCACGCACGCACGCACGCACGCACGCACGCACGCACGCACGCACGCACGCACGCACGCACGCACGCACGCACGCACGCACGCACGCACGCGCGCGAGCGCCTTCATACGCACCTGAAGAGCTTATACGCCATTGTTAGGTACAGTAGTGTTCCAATAAGGGCGCAGACAAATACTGTCAGAGTTCCAGCCATGCCAGCTGGGAGTGTCGCGTATTCGTCGCCGAAGAATAGCGCTCCTTCGGTGCCGTTTTGGGTCAAGTCAATGACGGGATGCATGAATGGCAAGGGTAGAATGAGGAGTAGCGATACTGGAAGGCCCCACTGTATGAAGAATGCCGAGAGCATTCTATTGCGCGTCCAAATCTAAACGTGTGGCTCGTCTTATTGAGTAGATTAGCTTTTGCTTTGCTTATTCTTGGTTCACTGTGGGTAGAAGCACACGAACGTGCTATCGCATATTCATGCGTACATACATACCTACATAGTGGTACCTTGCAACCGCACCACTTACACACTACACAATTTTGCACAAAATCGCTTCTTTACTTCGAAGCAGTTATACCGTAAACCCTATGATTAGCCCCCAATTATTTAGCCGCCCTTTACCTACAGCCCCTCAACAATTAGCCCCCAGGGGGCTGATACCAGGGTTTACGGTAGATGGCATGTTGTTGCGCCTAGTTTCCAACGACGACGTGGTTTCCACTGTCCACGAAGCGGCGAGCTGCGCCAGGCGACTGCTGATGTACTTTTCCACAGGGTCGTGTCGGTCGTGTCGGTGGCACGATTTTGCGGTATCCACGATCTGGATAGTACAGTCTACGACGTGGTTTCCACTGTCCACGAAGCGGCGAGCTGCGCCAGATGTACTTTTCCACAGGGTCGTGTCGGTCGTGTCGGTGGCACGATTTTGCGGTATCCACGATCTGGATAGTACAGTCTACGACGTGGTTTCCACTGTCCACGAAGCGGCGAGCTGCGCCAGATGTACTTTTCCACAGGGTCGTGTCGGTCGTGTCGGTGGCACGATTTTGCGGTATTCCACGACCTGGAGAGTTCAATATACGACGTGGTTTCCACTGTCCACGAAGCGGCGAGCTGCGCCAGATGTACTTTTCCACAGGGTCGTGTCGGTCGTGTCGGTGGCACGATTTTGCGGTATCCACGATCTGGATAGTACAATCTACGAC
>JASAMY010001338.1:0-18554 GCA_030248085.1 Paralinhomoeus sp. GSCO2_6 | reverse complement strand
GTCAGTGGTCCCGCATTCTCATTGTCCGCTGCTAGTGAGAGACGAGACGCAGTCGTCAGCCCCATCCTGGAGGGAGGGCTTCCCCTAACGCGCCGGAATTGTCGTCACTCTGCCGTCGGGTTGACTCCGCTGGCTGGCTGGCGGCGTAGAACGGTCGTTGCGTTGTTTGTTTGTGTGTGGGCCGCTTCTATGATCGCGGGGCCTCTCTCTGGTCACAGTCAATCGACCGCTGCGAGTGAGAGATGAGACTTGAGTCTGAGTCAGCCAGATTCTGGGAGGCTGGCTCCGTTCGTTGCGTCGCGTCGGAGGATTGTAGAGGACACTGTTGTTCTTCAGCGGACGACAAGCGGCCGGCCCCGCCGAGCATTCTGAAGAAGCGCAAAGGCGTGACCGCTCCCGGGCCCCCCGCCGGCCTGCCGCCCCAGCTAAGTGACGACAGCGATGACGACGACGATGACGACGTCGACAGCGACCGCGAGCGCCAGGAGGGCAGGCGCGGCGAGCGCCGCTCCAGGGGTGAGGCGCAAACGGCTCTCTTACGACTTCATTTGTAAGACACCGCCAACTTAGTGCATCGTCGTTGTTTTCAACCCCCCCCCCCCACCCGAGGCTTCTGACAAGGAGGAATGGTTCGCCCTCGCTCATCCTTTGCCCAAGGGTATTTGGAAACTCCATGGACCTGGGACGCCCGCCCAGCCTGCCACTGAGCTACTCGCTCTCTGTCGCTGCAGACGAGGACGCGAAGACGAAGGCGAGGACAAAGGTCCGCTTCGAGGGCAGCGACGAGGACGAGGACGAAGAGAAGGACACCCGGACCATGTACAAGGAGCGCGCCCGACAGCTCGCCGCCCAAGCCGAGCCCAGACCCATCGGTGCTTGCGCAGAGGCACGCGCATTCGCTATGGCCACTCACGCCTCCCACTTCTTCAGCCGGGGGTCCCTCCGTACCGGGCGGGATCATAGGCGCGCTGCCGGAGCGGCGCGTCCCGCCGCCCCCGCCGGCCGGCATGCCTCCACCGCCGGTCGGCGCCAGGATTCCGCCGACAGCGTCGCTGGCGAGACCCGGCCGCGGCGTGGACATCGGCCCCAAGATGCCCGTCGCCGCGGCGCCGCCGCCCACCAACGCGGCCGTCATTCAGGCCGGACCCACCGTCGCCCGGTACGTCGGCGCTGCTCTGGGTGGGCAAAGGCAAGGGTATAAGTGTCGTGTCTGCAGACACAGCTCCTCGGATGGCGGCAAGTCGTCCGCCGTCGCTGCTACCCCGGCCGTCGACGAGCCCGTGCCGGCGGCCGCACCGGCGGGCGCGCGCGGCGCGACGACGTTCGAGGCGGCGCCCCGGCTGCGGAACATGCAGCGCGAGGTGACGCGCTTCGTGCCGACCGCCGTCAAAGTGGGCCACGCGGTCGGCGGCGCGGCGGCCAAAAAACGTCACCACCCGCCGTCGACGGCTCCCTACTCCGTCGGTGGCGCAGTTGGTTCCTCGTCGAAAGCGCAGCAGCAGCAGCAACAGGACTCGACGGACGACGCGTACGCGCAGTTCATGAAGGAGATGCAAGGGCTCTTGTGATCCGGCGTCGCTTTTGTGTGCCCTGGGTGTACTCTCACGCTTTCATCGACAGTTATTAAATCATTTGTCGACGAGCTGGCGGACGGTGTCCCGCGTGAGCGGATGCTCCGCTCCTAACGAAGCCCGAAAGCGGTCGGCCGCCATCTGTAGGCAGTGCTGCCGACGAGGCGTGTCGTCGACACCGAGCAGCGCCATGTTCTTGTAATGGAGGGCGACGGTGGGATGGTTGGCAGGGTAGACGGCCTCGAGGCAGGGCAGCGCCCTCTCGTGGTAGAGCAGCAGTCGGCGCGAGTCTTCCGCCGTGTCGAGTGTGCGCATGAGCGCTTGCAGCGTCCTCGCGTAGAAGACGTTGACGCGCGGCAGGCAGAAAGACAAGCCGTCGAGTAGGGAGCTGAGCTGAGCGCTCGACGGCTCTGCATCGTGGTCGAGCAGCCGGTCGGCGGCCCGCATCGCGCCGATCGCTTCGGTCACCCGCTCCCTGGGGCACTCTTCCTTGCAGGCGGTGCAGCGGATCTGGAAGCGACAGTGTTGCGGTTTTTGAGCGTCTCGACAGAACTGCGACGACGACCAACCTTGAGAGAGTCCATGTCCTTGTCGGCGTTGGCGCCGTAAATGTACACGGGAGAGCTGCAGGTGGGACACAGACAGCTGGAGAGAATGTCGTCGTCGGGGTCGCAGCAGCGCTCGCAACGGCAGTCGAAGAACCAGCTGCCGCGGAGCATCTGTCGACGGTGTTGCTTCGAGTGAAGCAAGTCGATGTAAGAGTAGAAGACGGTGTTCCGGTCGGAGATGTCGACGCCGGCCTGGAGCGGCCGCAGCGTCGCGACGAGGCCGTCGCAAGTGAAGATCGCGTTAGGCCGGCAGCTATGGTCGTAAGCGCACAGGTCCAGATAGAGGCCCTTGGCGATCTCGCGCAGGTACAGCCGGTCGCTGATGGCGTGCCGGTTGATCCAGCTTCGACAGTGCAGCTCGAAGACCGTCTCCTTGTCGGGGAGACTCTTGCGCCGGTAGAAGCGCACGAGTTCTGCGTAGACGCGCTCGAATTTGGCGAACGCGCGCTCGTCGGCGCGCATCTCGTCCGCGTGCGACACCAGCTCCATCACGTGGCGCTCGCTGCGTCTGTCCTCGTAAAAGTCGGCCGCAGTATCCTTGCCTTCCTCTATGCACTTGTGGCGCGAGCAGATCCGGCCCAGAAGACGGACCTCGACGTCCGGCAGAAACACGGTGCCGTCGGCCGCAGCCTTGAAGCCCTTGCACTCTGCCTTGTGATCCGCCCAGCCTCGCGTCTGACACGCCCTGGCGCAGAAGACGGCGACTTTACAGCCGGAACAACGCTTCAATTCGTCCCCCGCTTCCCGGAGGCACGTCCAGCAGCAGTTGGCGATCTCGGCGTCGAGCAGCGCGTACGCGAACGGATAGAAGAGCAGCGTGTTCTCCTCCGGTCCGGCAACGCCATAGGTGACGCTGCACTCGGCTACTCTACCTCCTTCCATTGGCTTGCGCGGAGCTGGCTGTGCTAGAGGGAAACGCCAAGTCGTCTCGTCGGCCGTACCGACAACTGTTTGCTAGGTTGCCCGTCTGTCTGCCTGCCTGCCTGCCTTTCCCACTACTCCCAGTCCCATCACACCCGCCGTCCGCGTGCGTTTGCCCTCTTCTAGCGCAGCACACGAAAGAAAGCCCGACTGCCACCGCCACCGTCAGTACGATTTAGAACTGTATTCCGGTATTTACGGTGGATGGGCTCCAGGGACGAAATCAGAGACTGTGACTGTTGTACAGTGTGAGAAACAACAGTGAGCTCGACAGTTGGACAGTTGCATTATTTATTTGGAGCTCTTCTTCTGCGCATACTCCGCAGCTAATGCTTTGAATGCGTCTTGGACGTTCACGTTGTCTTTCTGAACGGGTTTGCGTTATTAATAGACAGGTCGTTTTGCACGCAATACTGGTATGCTGACCGCGGAACACTCGAAGAAGAGCAGCTGCCGTAGTCGAGCGAATTCCTGGCCCGTTGACTCCATGACGAATCGGCGATTCGAACTTAGGTCGGCTTTGTTGCCGATCACTAGGCCTGGCATAAAAATCGATGTCTACCGATTCTTGGAGGCGCCCAATGCACCTGGACTTCCCTTGGCGACGTGTCGGCCGTCGGTGAGGCGTTCGTACCAGCTCTGGAGCTTGTCGAAGGACTGCTTGTCCGTGATGTCGTAGACGAGGCAGGGCAGCGCGTCGGACGCGGCCGGCCAGCAGGCCTGGGCGCTCTCGTCGTACAGCGGAGAGCCGCTCGTGTCGTGAAGCAGCAGCTCGACGGAGCGCTCTCCACCCGCGGCGCTCTTCAGCTCAACCGCCTTCGATCGCAGCTCCACCGTCGCCGTCTCCAAGCGGAGTCTTCACTTTAGAGCGAGTAGCTCGGGTACAGGGCGTCGTGCCACACGCGCTCGTGGTCGGGGGTTCGACTCCCACCGCGGGATCATTCAGTCACTAATCTACTTGGGCAAGAGATGCACGCTCTCATTGCCGGCCGGCCATTCCTGCTAGTCAGGAAAATGTGTCGTAAGAGTGGCACCCCACCCCGCCTCAGGTAAACAATGGCGGTACGGACCTCTGACGCCCAATACCCAGTGATTGTGTGTGCGCATAAGTGCTGTGCGGCGGTGTCGACAATATAGAAAAAAAAATAAAAAGATGGAGCGCGAGCCATTGGGCGATCACCGACCATCGCGTAGTCGGCCGGGAAGGCTGAGGCGGCGTTCCCTTCGAGCACCTTGCTGAGTGCCGACTTGCCGACGCAAGATTCGCCTCAAAGAAACAGGACAGATTGCCGACACCGCAACATACGCTCCGGGCGAGCGGTCACCGGCAACGATGACTTTGGCTCTCAAACAGGTGGACGACGAGCTCTTCGACATATCTGCGACGATCTGCTGTTTGTAAAGATGCTTCGACTTTTACGCAATCGCAGGTCCGTTGCTTGGCAACAAGGATTGCGTTGCGACCACGCGCCAGCGAAATAAACTTCATGCTAGACTCTGTGCTGAAGCCGGACGAGCATTACAAATCACTAGCGCGTTCTAGCTAAAACCCATGAAGTACTAGCTTGAAACTACGGGATGTTCCATAATTGTCACGTGTCAGTTTCGGCTGTAGCTAGCATTTACCGCAGGCTGGCTTGCAGTGCGTGTGCATATAGCCGGCGGTCTTGTCGCACTCGCCGACGGTCGCCCAGAAGTTGCAGAGAACGTTCTCGTTCTTGCATGCTGAACGAGAAAGTATAGCGGGGTCAGATTTGGAAAGAAGATGCAATACTTGGCGTCTCCGCCGGCAGATCAGGCCCGTCGACTGCGGGAGGCGCTTTTCCCGCAGCGCACGCGTCGATGTTCAAATGCGTCGGACACAAGTGGGCGTCGGCCTCTGCCAGTCGAGAAAAGTCGACACTCGACAATTACAGCCGTCGACAATCGCGCGAGCGAACTCACGGCCGCAGTCGGTGGTGCCGCACGAGAGTTGGCAGTTGACCTTCATCCAGAAGGGGTTGATGTCGCATTCTCCTCTCGCCGCCCAGCCGCAGCACTCGGCGTGCATGTCCTGACCGGACACTGCAACGTCCGGCCGACACTGGCGGGGCAGAGGCCAGCGCTTGATCGTTTTACCTGGCGCAAACGCGTGGCTCCTGTCGTCCACGGAACTGCCGGTTGAGTGGTAGCCATTTTGTTTTGGTTGTCGCGGCCCATGGCCCGGTTTGTCGATGTGGTCACGGTCCGTGATCTCCGAGACTCCGGGTTGCCCATGTGTCACACACTTAGGCATGCCGTCGACCGACTGGCAAGTCTCCGTGTCGGCACAAAGCACAATTCCGCAGTTCATGAAAACTGGGCATTGGGCCATTGACGGATTCTGAGCTGAAACTCCAGTGCGAGCTGAAACGCAGAGAGAACCAGCGGTTCGGCAAGTGGCTTTGGGGCTGCTGGAGTCGGCGGTCTCAGTCGGCGGAGCCACCGTGCGGCTTTTCTACGCTTTGCACGCGTTGGTGACGGGCCAAGACAGTGCAGCGCTCTTGGACGGCCGTTCCCAAACCTGCACACGAGCCGTTCGCCTCGACCTCTGTCGGAAGCCCCGGCACGTCGACGCCAGCGAGCTCTCACCCAAGCGCACCGGCGCAACGGCCGCTGACCCGTCCTCTGTCGGAGGCCCCGGCACGACGACGCCAGCCAGCCTACACAGCGCGCTGCGACAGGCGAAGCAGCGTCGGCTCAAGCGCGTCGCGACAGGCGGAAGCGACGTCGGCTACGGAGGGAAGTTTGCGTCGTTCGTCGTGCGTACGTCATCGTCTCTCGCCAACGTGGGGAGACAGCGCTCCCTAGAGGCGAATTCGAGTTGCAGGAGGCGCGTGGACTTTAGTGCTAGCCAGTTACAGGACGAGCAGCGTAGCGGTAGCTGGAGGCGACGACCTTGCTGGCTTCTCGCTCACGCGTGGTGAACGTAGGCGCTCTGTCGACGTCGGGGGCCTACTCGTTACAGGTGTCGTAGAGCCGGCCGGGACCGAGAGCGCCTCATAGCCCTTCTTTCCTTCTTCTCCCCCTGATCTCTCCCCCTCCTTCCCCCCCAAATCTGAGCTGACAGTAGGGGGAGACCCCCCTCTCCCCCCCCGTCTGGATCCACTAGTGATCGACGCGCCTCTAGCGACGCCTAGAGATGGTTTTTGAAAAACAAATCGGCTGTTTTTTTTTATTAAAAAAATTTTTTTTTTAATTAAAAAATTTTTTCTTTTCTAAATTAAAGGAGGGTTCAGGCGATGTAAGGTGCCATATATTAGTGTAAATATTGATGTGTCCGCGCTTTTACTACGTAACGCGCGACACTTCGTAGTACGGTAAAGGCACCGCTTTCAGCTCTTGCGCGCCGCCTCATAACAATCGCTCTGCGCCAGTTACCCTCGATTGTTTACAACCGTCTTTGTCGGCGTCCATTTACGGCCCAGGCGCCTCTGGCCGCCCTATTGTCTCCACCATCAACGCCGCTTGATGGATGAGCCGCCTCGCTCTGTCGGCGCGGCCCTCCTATCGCGAGAAGGGCAGTCTTGGGTTTTTTGCGCTTGTGACTCGGTCAGACAATAAACGTCCGTGTACAGGAAATCCTATCGTACACCCGGGCAAGAACACAACATTGGCGTGACCTGAGATCATGGATTCGACGGCCGCTGTGGCTCCCGCCAAATTCCTCGAGCATCCTGGCGAACCAGCACTGCGCTTCCCAGTCTGGTACCGACTGTTCCAGCAGTTTGTCTTTCTGCTGGACCGCTCCAAAGCCAACAGCGCGCCCCTCACTGACCGAGACAAGAACGCTCTTCTGTTCACCCTGCTCGGGGCAGAAGCCACGCGTCGGTTTGCTGCACACCCAGCTGTCAGCAACCTCGAGACTGTCGCCCACAGTGACTTCGTCGCCGCGGTGAAGAGCACGTTCACCCATTCGACCAGTCCCATCACGGCCCACTTCGAGTTCCAACGGCGCCACCAGGCCCCTAACGAGACCGCCATGGAATTTGTTTTGGCGCTGCGGACGCTTGTTGCCGACTGCGATTTTCACGGACGCGAGAATTATCACCTGGCCATCCAGTTGGCCGCTGGTTGTCGCGATCCTGGGACGCAGCGCAAGCTTCTCACGCAAGCGACGATCGATCTGGACAACTTCCTGGCCATTATGCAGGCTGACGAAAGCGCTTCATCCAGCTCTGCAACGCTACGCTACGCGCCTCCGCCTGCCGATCTCCAGCTGCGGATTCACAAAGCAGCGCTGCCGGACGGCCAGGACCAGATACGTGCTCCTCCTCATACTGCGCACCCAGACTCAGGCCGTGCTGCATGGGCCTACAGCTGCTATGGTTGCGGCAGCACGCGCCACCGCTACAAGGACCCATTGTGTCCAGCCCTGAGCGCCACCTGCACAGCGTGCTTTAAAATCGGACACTATGAGCGCTGCTGCCAAAGCAAGCACCGCCCGACTGGCTCCACCCGACAACGCCAGTCCTACGCCAAAGCTCTGACGCTTGGCGCCAATCGCCGCCGTTCTGTCCCTGCTTCAGCGGCTGCAACGCGCGAGCTTCGCGTGGACTCCTTCCACTGCTGTGTCGGCTTTGAACAGCCTGCAGGCCTTGTCCACGTCAACGCCGAGGTCGACAGTGGCTCGGACGTCACTGCCATCACCGCTAGCATGCACTCGACAGTCTTCGCTAGCCCTCCACTGCAGCCCGTCACCACGATGCTCTCAAACTTCGACGGTTCAGCTGTCAGTGCACCACTAGGCACCTTCGACACGGTCGCCCACTACAAGAGCCGTTCGGCGCCTTGTACTCTCTACGTCCTGTACTCTTGTGCCTTGTACTCTCTACGTGACTTTTGCACGCCAGTCATCGGCAAGGACTTGATTCGAGCGCTCCAACTGCAGCTTGATGGCGAGTCAATGACAGTTCATCAACTGACTGCCACCGACGCCACTGCTGTTCGCGACCCTTCCCCAAATCTACTGGCGAGCCGCATGGATACTGTGCCTGGCGTCCAACACACCGTTGCGCTAGCAGAAGAACCTAAGCCCACGGCACAACGGTTCCGCCCACTGCCACTCCCACGACGCGAAGCAGTGGAGCGCGAGATCGACGCTCCGGTTGAGCAGAATAGGCCGCCATCGCACCTGCGGAGCCGTGGACTATACAGCGTCGGTGACATGGTGCTCACCCGCTGCTGCCAAGTTTTCAAAGGTCAGACAGCTTGGTCAACGCCGAAACGCGTCGACGTGGTTTTGGGCCGTTTCACATATCGCCTCTCGGATGGCTACGTTTGGAATGCCCGCAAGATGCGCCACTACTTCCCGCCTGAGGCGCGTCCCGTCATCAGCCATCACCCACGCCAGCCACGGCGTTCGACTCGACCCAATCATGGCCGTCCCCCCGACGCGATACTCTCTCAAAAAGAGGAGGGAAGAGGGGGATAATGATGTGTCCGCGCTTTTACTACGTAACGCGCGACACTTTGTAGTACGGTAAAGGCAGCGCTTTCAGCTCTTGCGCGCCGCCTCATAACAATCGCTCTGCGCCAGTTACCCTCGATTGTTTACAACCGTCTTTGTCGGCGTCCATTTACGGCCCAGGCGCCTCTGGCCGCCCTATTGTCTCCACCATCAACGCCGCTTGATGGATGAGCCGCCTCGCTCTGTCGGCGCGGCCCTCCTATGATTGGCCGACAGGGGCGCCAACGACAGGGGCGCTAAGGACAAAGGCGCCAAGGGACAAGGGCGCCAAGGGACAGGGGCGCCAAGGACAAAGGCGCCAACAACTAATTTTGATGAGCTTATGTAAGTATTTAAACATGTGTGCAATTGCATGCGGACGATGCGTTGCTTAACACTGCCCAATTTACTGATCGCAATAGATCGCAATCGCAATAGATATACACCAAGTAACCGTTATAAGGTAACCAATCGGCATGAAACAACCATGTTACAACCACAACGGTGTATAACCTTGATCGGGCGCGTCGGCGTTGTCGCGGTCGCCAGACAATGTGAAATTCCGAGCGCAACCGCGAAGGAATGCGTGCGTGTCAATGACGTGTTACTCGCGCGTCTTATTGAGCAGACAGCGGGCGCATTTCTCGTACTTGGTGAGAGTGCGCTTTGTGCCGCCACCCCGATCCAGCTCAGCCAACACTTTCTCAGTGCCGCTCTGCACCTGCTGGAGGCCCTTCAGAAGGCGCCACAGCGAAGGGTGACTTCCGCCCAGTAGTCGACCGAGCCAGTTGTGGGCGCCTTCCATCTCATTGTTGGTTTTGCCAAACCCGTCGAGAATGCGCTACCAGCAATTCCAGAACTCTGTCGATGTAGTTCACCTATAACACCACCCCCACCCACACCCTCGTTGGTGGGTCTAAAAGGACCATCACTTCAGCTGACCGCTAATGTATACCTAGACCAAAATCAAATGCGCTTTGATAAATACACAAAGGAATGTCCAATATTGTTTGGCACCTTTGTCCTTGGCGCCCCTGTCCCTTGGCGCCCCTGTCCCTTGGCGCCTTTGTCCTTGGCGCCCCTGTCGTTGGCGCCCCTGTCCTTGGCGCCCATGACGCCACACGCCTCCTATCGCGAGAAGGGCAGTCTTGGGTTTTTTGCGCTTGTGACTCGGTCAGACAATAAACGTCCGTGTACAGGAAATCCTATCGTACACCCGGGCAAGAACACAACAAATATACCTTGTAGAGGGTGTTTTAGAGCTATTGTGATCCACAAAAGCATTGAATGGCCTTACAAATACATAAATAGCTTGCTTTACACCCACAGGTGCACAACAATGTACAATGGTATGTACAATGTACAACATATATACCACACAGGGAACGTGGTGGCATGTACCTATGTCTATATTCTATGCTTAAACGCATAAATGGCCATACAAATACATGAATAGCTCATTTTACACACACAGGCGCACTACAATGTACAATGATCTGTACAATGTACAACATGTATACCACACAGGTAATGTGGTGGCATGTACCTATGTTCGTATTCAATGCTTAAATGCACCAAAGGGCCAAATTTACCACTGTATCAGGCACAATCTTGAAGGGAAGACACAAAACTGGTGAAAAACTAAAGGGAAAACGTAAACAGTGAGAAAAACAAAAAAATTTCACTTTTTTTATTAATAAAAAAACTTTTATTAAAAAAAGAAAGGTCCCATTTTTTTATTAATAAAAAATTTTTTTTATTAATAAAAAATATTTTTTTTAATAAAAAGAATTATTTTCTAAATTGAAACCATCTCTAGCGACGCCTACCGGAGCCTAGCGGATGAACCGCGAAGCGAGGCTCGACTAACGCAACGACTACGACTGTGACTGCCATAGCCGCACTGCACAAACGAAACGGAGGAGCGCAACTGGGGGGATACGATGACTGAGCGGCGTGCTGGGCTTGGCCTCCTGTCGTCCCCACAGCCTATAGCTGACAAACTTATTTCCCCAAATTTTTAATTGCCAATATCTCATTATGTGGTGCAGGGGCGGATCTAGGAATTTTTGGCTAGGGGGGCGAACGAACCCAGCCCAGCACATCGGAGCGGACAAGCCATTATTACACCTAGGTAGCAGTGGCGTCTATTTTAGGAGTCAGGATTTGATTTTGGGAAGGGGGTAGAAATACCTGGGGTTGGTAACTACTAACTAGTGACCTAGGTAACTGGGAACAGTGTTTGTGGAGTTGCACTCGCGAAAAATTGCGCCGCAGGCAAAATTTTTTAGTTTTGGCACCACATACGTTCTGAAAGTGACACAAGTTGTATATAAGGTTTTCTACCAAATCAACTGCGCCGCAGGCGAGAATTTTGCCATTTCTGTTTCTCAAGGCATTCTAAGAATGCTAGGAATTGATTCTTCCTTAAAAATAGGAATAGAATACTACCTACCTGGCCCAAGGATGAGTTGTGCGCTCACCAAAGCGCCGCAGGCAAAAAATTTTTCGCTTATGGGAGCGTCAACCTCAACCTAAGGCAATCCTATGTCCTGCTCCAAAAAGATTCCCTAGTCCAATAGTGACTTGTACGCTCACTACAGCGCCGCAGGCAAAAATTTTGCGCATATGGGTGTGTCAACCTAGGGGAATCATACTTCCTGTCCTGCCCCAAAAGGATTTCTCTAGTCCAAGAGTGACTTGTACGCTCACCACAGCGCCGCAGGCAAAAATTTTGCGCTCGAGGGTACGTTAATCTAAAGGAAACAGACAGACATCTGCTAAATCTCTCTGTCGTCTGCCTGCTCGCGCTTTCCCTTCGCCCGTCACCTACCTATACTACTGCCCACACTTCGCTCCTCGCCTGAATATGTGACAAGGTTCCCTACTAGTCAGTAGATTGTAGGCGGCTGGGGTGGGCAAGGTTCCTTAGGGACAATGGTCCCTAGTAGATGGGAAATGGTGTTGGGCAAGGTTTCGTACCCGCTTGCCCTTCGCCCGTCGCCTGCTGCCCACCCTTCGCCCCTCGCCTACCCACTTGCCCCTCGCCCTTCGCCTGCCACCCACCCTTCGCCCCTCGCCTACCCGCCCGACGCGCAAGCAATCCGCCCAGCTATGGGATCGCCCCTTTCGCCCCCCCCCCCCTAGATCCGCCCTTGATGTGGTGTGAATTCTGAAAGTCTGGCAAGCTTCCTAGACTCACATTTACTCTTG
Source organism: Paralinhomoeus sp. GSCO2_6 (assembly GCA_030248085.1). Taxonomy (NCBI): domain Eukaryota; kingdom Metazoa; phylum Nematoda; class Chromadorea; order Monhysterida; family Linhomoeidae; genus Paralinhomoeus; species Paralinhomoeus sp. GSCO2_6. The sequence continues at coordinate 6,774 of JASAMY010001338.1, read as the reverse complement.
GTTATTTTATTATCTTATCTTGGTTACTTGGTTACTGGTTATCTTGGTTACTTGGTACTCATTTAGGAGATTTACTCTTGGTAGAAACAGGCCCAAAAACGACTATGTCCAAAAAACGCATAAAATCGGAAATATCTCCAGATAGGTAGGATGCAGAGACAATTCATTTGGTACCCAAAATTGCCATCATGGACCGCCTTCGCATGCCAAGTTTCATCCCTATTGGATGCGGCATTTCCGAGTGGCGGTCCGAAAACTGGGTGGAGAACATAACAAATAAAAAAACACCACGTTTTCGAAACATTTTTGGGCGTTTCTCCTTAACGCGCGGTGGCACGTTCGGTGCCCCAAAGAATGCGCTTCTTTTGAGCCACAACGCGCCGAAATCGGTTCAGGCAATTGAATGTTATGGGCGATCGAAAATCCGTATTCTCGCGCGCGCAAGTGCTCACATATTAGGGTTGTACGCTGACGCGTACACCCTGATTCAGAGATTCGTCCTCCGCTTTGTGTTGGTTGCCCGTCGCTCGCTACCGGTAGCCGACTGCTTGCTATGCTTTTGCCGCTTGTCTACCGTGTAGTACAGAGTTACTACACGTCGGCCGAGGCATGTTGTGGTTAGAAGCGGCCGTGGCTGCCGCTGCGCGGCTGCGCTTGCCGCCCTGACCGGCCCCCAGCACAGCCGCCGGTCCTACTCGACGCGGCGCGAGTGGAGGCCTCCATGCCTGCTGGACACAAGACGGACACGTACGCTGAGTGGACGATGGGAGATAAGGCATCTCGAGACGCTGGGCAGTTGTAGACACTGTATCGGAGTCCGTGCCGTGCGTTGGTGCATGTCCCCCACCCTTCAACCGCGGCAGTGCAGATGACGACCCAGGCGGGGACGAGGGGGGGGGCGGGCTGGGGGGAAGGGGAGCCAGTCATAAAACCCTGTCGCGTAACCCGTATTCTTCTGAGAACTGTCGTGGGCGACTCGCGGCGGGACTTGTCCACATTGCCTGCGTCTACATGTCCACATTCTGACATCGCCTGCGAGTCGGTACCCATTTGCCCATTTTCGCCACGCCACGCCATGGAACTGCCCATGTCGGACGTGTTGAAGGAACTGCCGTTGAACTTGTCGCCGACTGACGTCGCCAGTTGTTGCCTCGTTTGCCGCCGATGGGCGAGGCAGCTGCTCCTTGGCCGCTTGCGTTGCGACTGCGCGGCCTTCCAGCTGGTGCTCGTCGACAACACCTCCGAGCTCATCATCGAACCCGGCACTAATCGACGCCTCATCGTGGAGCGGCAGACGGCGCACGAGTACAGGGCGCGGCTGACGTCGGCGCGCGGCGTCGCGACGGCGCTGAGAGGCGGCTGGGCGGTGGAGAGCGAAGTCGACGCCGTCCGCTCCGTCCTCGCAGCAGCACTGCGCCAACTGGGCGCGCCTTCGCGTCTCTCCTTCGGCCTCGGCGTATCAGGCGACCACTGCTCTGAGAAAAATAGCGACTGCTTCGACCAACTACTCCTATGGACGCTCGCCAGCATCGCTGCCCAAATTCCAACTTGGTGAGCGCTTCTCTTCTTTCCTCGTCTGACTTCTTGCTACGATTGTTGCACTCACATAGAAACATTATCGACGTGTAACGAGTCTTTGGTGCTGTTGAAATGTTGACGACGACCGTATCCAACTGCACGTGCTGGGCATAAAGCGCCACCTGTTTAGGAGACATTTGACTGACGTCAGGCTCAACGTGCGGCACAAGAGCAGTCGAGTCTTCAGCGAATACGTTCAACCACTGCTTATGAGCGTGTCCTCGCAAGTGAAAGCGGTCGCTTACGCGCTGATGCATCTTGATGACCCGTCGGAGACCGACACGCGTCTGGCGGCTCGCCTGTCGCCGCAAACGACTCCTATGGTCGAACTACATTTGCCTGGCGTTCAGTGCCAACCAACATTTGTCGACACTTTCGGAATTCCAAGCAACATTTCTAAAACTTTGCGGCGACTGTGCATCTCCAAATTTGCCTACTCTTGCCGTTCGTGAAGATGGCATTCGGAGTGAACTTCGACAACTTCCACAGCTGCAGCGACTCGCGATTTTGGATTTGGTAGACCTTTGCTCGGAGAGCAGCTTTCTACCGACAGCCGTCAAGGCCATGCCAGCTCTGACGCATTTCGCGACGCTTCAGCGCTGGAAAGTGAGGGAAGAGCCGCAGGCTCTCGAGTATGCGGACTTTTTCTTTGCGACCGTTTTGCGGCTGCGGCTCCTGCACATGGGAGGCATGCAGGCGCACATGAATAGACGGAGTCCGTCCAAATTCCAAGTGAAAAGAGTCAGTTGGCCAGGCAGCGAGACGACGCTGCGCTGGTCGGTTGCCTTTCAAACAGCTGCGCACGCGCCACTGCTCAGTGCCATGCTGCCGCAAATGGCAAGCGAATGCGAGGTCGTCACAGCGGTCGACGCCGACGAAAGGGCCGCTTGGCTGAAGGAAGAGGGCCATGTCTTGTGGGAGGACTGGATCATCAAGGGACTTCCATTCGGGGTCGCTGACAAGGAAGCGGCAGGACGCGAGAGCATGGCAGACTCCGAGAACGCGTCTACTGCGATCCGTACCGCCCTAGACCAAACACCAGGTGGGCCGAATTCTAATCTTATGCCCAGTTGAACTAGTTTGATCCCTTGTCCCATCATTCTACATTGAAGAAGTTTCGCCACCGTGTCTCCATTTGATAGTGCTTGTTCAGTTCGCCAATACCGTAAACCTTTCAATAGTGCCCCCTCTAATGGTGCCCCAGGTAGGGGTAGGTTGAAAAGTACTGTGCTTCTCTCCATACCGTATCCCCAATGAACGCCCTGTGCGTTCATTTTTTCAACCTACCCTCTACCCGGGCGTTCATTGGAGGGGGGGGGGGGAGCGTTCATTGGAGGGGGGGGGGGGCGTTCATAAATTCAACTAATAAATGGCGTTGTAATAATGCTGTGCAGACTCAATAATCGTGAGTTAAACATGAAAATTGTATGGTTATTGGTGCAAATCACCTTTCGGAGGAGGCTAAACAATAGCCGTTCTAGTGCGTACAGGCAATAAATATTACAAGACCCAAACGTAGTATACAGCGTGGATAATCCTGTTTTGATAAGCATATGCATAACTGTGTTCCAAAGTGCGTTCATTGGAGAGTGGGCGTTTATTTTTTCAACCTACCCTCTACCCTGGGCGTTCATTGGAGGGGACGTTAATTGGAGGGGGGGGCGTTCTTTGGAGTATTTAAGGTAGAAACGTAGTGGCCCCGGCGGTGGGAGGTAGCCATGCGCCTTATATGAACCAAAATATTGAAGGTAGGTCGGTGCATTAAGAATGGGATATACAAAGCAATAAGCAAAGCTTCAGCGACAATTAACTGTAAATCAACCTTTGAATGGTGGAAAAACGGCCAGAGACAGTTCAAAATCGTCAATTTCTACTGCAAAATTTGCATTACCTTTCCAAATTTTGACGTTGAATTCAAAGTGGCCTCTTCCAATACTTCCCACCTCTCTCCGTTTTATTGGGGATGGTTGAAACTGTAGTGCCCAGGGCACTGTTGGAGGATTTACGGTACTCAGCGCTACTGTTTTTGGTTGGTTGTTGTTCTGTCGTGGCTGTTGTTGCGTTGCATTGCGGTTGTTGTTGCTGTTGTTGAGTTTTGTTGTTGTTTTTTTTTAACTCGTCCATGCTCGTTGACGTTGCACGTTGCACGTTTGCAACGTTGACGTTTGCTGCTGCCGATGCCGTAGTCGCCTCCGCGACGACCGCCCCACCACCGTAGACGCATGGGGCAAGAAGGGGTGCAGCTGCCACGAGAACGCCTTTTCGAAAGGGCCGAGCTGTAGAGGAGACAGGCGCGTGGGGAAATTGCATACAATAGGAAGCGCTCTGCGAAGCAGCCAACGGCACCTGGTGCGCACTGCCGAGTGCCGACCGAGATTGAAGGCGCGTCACGTCTGGTCGAGGCGCTGACGACGGAATGCGGCGCACTGGCGAGTCGACTGTGCTGTTCTGCCCCTCCCCCTCCAGCGCCGCGCAGGGCACGGTCGCGAGCTCTTGTGGCGTCTCCATAGATGCGCAGAGTGGAAAAATATTTTACCGGGGTATACCGTCCAAAGAGCAGCCACGGATGGCATACATTGTAGGCTCTCACCGAGATGTAGCAAGGCTCGTGGAGGCGCGTGTCTGATGCTCTAGGAGATGTCGTCAGCCCACCACTTGATGCGCGCTAAGAGGATGGAAGCGGTGGGGCTCAATCAGCAGCCCTTGATCCGCGTGTCGGCCAATGACGGGAAGGCGGCGCAGACGACGGCGAGCGACCGAGCCAGCGGATGGACGAGTAGCGATCGGCGCCGTCGCCGTCCGCGCGCCACGAGTCGACGCGCCCGGTGACGCTGCGCCGCGATCTTCCGCCCCTTTCAGCTACAGGCTCGCGCCGCCCGCAGTACCGGCAGACGCGACTGCGCACTGCGCCGAAGGGAGTCCTCCGTGACACCGGTGTCAACCGCCCCCGGGAGGTTTTAGCCTAGGTCAGTTCCCCGCCCCCCCCCCGGGGGGGGGGGGAGAAAAAAGAAAGGGGAAATGTTCTGGACTGCAACACCGGCAGTTTGCGAATTTACACGTCTACTCGTGTTGTAGTACGGTGTGCGCTGGACAAACCTAGATGAGAGTGGTCTCTAGGTTGGAATGCGTCTTTACGGGCTGGGCAGTCCAATGTGAAGCGGTTTCAATGGCCTGCAAACCTTGTCGCCGTTGTCGACGCCGCCGTTGAGCGTCCACACAAGACATTGTGTGCAGTTTGGATACAGTATACTTCGTCATGGAGTGGTGACCGGTAGCCGACGGTCGAAGGAGTAAATGTGCGATTGCTGGAGCCGTGAAACGAGAAGCGTGGAAAAACGGCGGCTTTCGTCGACTCATCGAGACGGAGACGCTGTTGTGGGACGAACGACTGGCGCTCAAGAGACAAATATTGACTCGACTCAGCGGCAGCGGCGGATGCGCTTTTCGTCTCAGCGGCGCCATTCGCGCTTGATCTTCTTGTAATCCTATCTGGCCGAGGGCCATACCCATGAGGCACTCGCCTTAAGTGGGCTCTTAGACCTGGACGAGGAGCCGCGCGCGCGCCCGCCCTCGGCTACGGTGCGCTGCCGCCACAACTCGCACGTACGAGCGCGCATTCTCCAAGAAGTTCCTTTTTCACTTGCTTTCGCTGCTCAGCTATTGAGCGATGCTGAACGGGCGAATGCTCGCTGAAGGCCCGACTTCTCCTCAACGTCGCGACGCGCATGCGGTGGCAACTGAACCACGGCCCTTTCCACTGCCACTTCCCTGGGCCCCGACGACGACGGTGTTCGACCTGCGAGGCTTGCGTCCGCCAGAAGTCGACGCGAACCCGTCTCTCCGACCCGAGGAAAAGTCGCCCGTGCTCCTGCGCCACCAACAAAACCGTCGCAGCCCCAGAGTGCTCTTCACGCAGCATCAGGTTTTGGAAGCGCTGCGTCGTGTCCCGCAAACTCCATAGTGGCCAGTATAGAGATTTCAGGTGGAAACACTCGAGAATCGCTTCAAGGTGCAGCGCTACTTGTCGGCGCAAGAGCGCGACGCGCTGTCTCAGCAGCTGGGCCTGACGGCGACGCAGGTGAAAATCTGGTTCCAAAACCGAAGATACAAGAGCAAACGACTTCGACAAGACCGGGAGCTCGAGCTGACTACAGCTCGACTGCACACGGCCGCCGCCACTGCCGCCGCCGCAGCCGCCGCAGCTGCCGGCCGCCAACTGATCGTCTCGGCCACCCCCGCTGATGCCGTCGTGTCACAACCTTGCGCGCACTTCGGAAATGCTCCCACTTCCCGTAATTACTGCCACTGGATGACGCCAATTTCGCAATCGAGGCTTCAGTAGCACTGCATCATGCGTGGGGCGTGTCGTGTGTCTAAAAGCAAAAAGCACCGCTGCAGCATTTGGGCGGAAGCATAAGTGGACACAGTATCTACGATTGTTACTAATTATGCAAATATTGCCTATACGCACCAAATTAGGAAATGAAAATTTTTTTGAACTTATTACTGTATCCCGCGCGTTGTTCGTCGTGTAAGCTCTCCCCAAGGGCATTTCATTCTGGAAAACCAAACTGGAAGGGGAAGGGGACGAGTCTGGAAGGGGACAAAACTTTTCGTAATTATTTGTGTGCGCTATCATGTATGCCGTCCTCCTTTTCGCCCCCCAAAAGTCATTACTGGTATACATGGCGGAAAGAACAAAGCCACCACAGTGCAGGTCACCAAGATGACGATGGCGCCTGCGCTGGGCGCTAATCTGGTCAGCTGCGTAGCTCGTAGCCTAAGCAAAAAACTAAATATAAGCCTAAATGTAAACCTAAGCCTAAGCTTAGGCTTTTGCTTAGACGGCTTCGTACTTCGTACTTCGTAAACCGTTCAAAAGTAACAAGTTCAAAGGCCGCCTCGAAGCGCAGCGCGCGAGCGTGTACGAATACTGGCAGCAGAACGAGCGGCGCTACTCGACGGGACGGCCAGGCGCTACAGTGTCGTCCGCTGCAATATATATCTCGCATCGTCTACCCGTACCTTTACCAAACCCATATTTCCACAACGAGTTGTTTGACGATTCCAACACTATGGCAACCTGTTGTTGAGCTGGTAGGGCAAGACGGCGTTGTTGGTTAATCGTCGTTGCGCATGTCACAGCTTTTACTTCGAGCATCCAATGCACCGTCTCTCAATTTTGTTTGTTTGTGT
>JASAMY010000788.1:0-15000 GCA_030248085.1 Paralinhomoeus sp. GSCO2_6 | reverse complement strand
GCGAACGGGTTCGGCGCACCGTGCTGCCCTTGCCCCTGGCCCTGCTGTCCTCCTCCTCCTCCCACAAAGGACGCGCCGCGACGGCCGGCGCCCCCGGTCGTCGAACCGGCCGACAGGACGACGCGAGAGCCATCGTAACTAAATGGCCAGTAGAGTTCACTCGTTTGTCACACCTCGAACGGCAGCGTGTTCACTGAGCGCGTACCGGTTTCGGAGGACGGAGCCGCCCGCCGCAGTCGCCGTGACCGCAGCAGCGGCGGCGGCGTCTGCCGACGGTGCCGCCGACGTGGACGTCGACGCCTCGGGCGCTGCCGACTCCGATTTCTTCTGTTTCAGCTCGTCCAGCTGTTCTTGCAACTTCAGCAGCTACAAGGATCAAAAGCAGCGACTAAGCGGGCGCCCACTCCCGACTCTCTCGTGCGTGCGAGTGACGAACGAACCTCGGAGCCGAGTCGGCTGGCCAGCTCTCGAATGCACTCCAGGAGGGCGCTGTAGATGGCGACCTTCGTTTTGGAGCCGAACGCCCGCACGGACTGCATGAGCAGCGCGTTGCCGTCCGCCCAGCCTTCGTCTTGCACCGTGCCCTCCGTCAGCACCTGCGCCGACACAAGGGGTGGGTGGACGTCTTGTTCGATGGGGGGGGGGGGAGGGTGACACTCACCTGGACGACAAGGACCATCTCCTCCTCTAGCACGCCCTTCGCGTCGCTGTAGGCCGTCGTCGTCGTCTTCTCGTCGGCAGCGACGGGCAGAGGTCGCGCGGCCGCGTCGTCGGGCAGGGTGGCGACGACGGAGCTGGCGACGCGGAGCAGCTTCTCGACCAGCGCCGGCTCGCCGCAGACGACGGGCCGGTCGAGCAGGCCGACGACCCGGCCCAGCGGCGACACGGCCAGCTGCTCCTGCAGGCTCCTCCTTGGCGCGCTCTCGGCAGCGGCGGCGGCGGCGGCGGCGGACGAGTCGGTCGCGGGCCAGGGCTCCACGATGCTGTCCCTCCGAGACAGCGAGCCGCAGTTGAGCTTCGCCAACACCGCCCAGAAGTTGCAGTCGTCGTCGGCAGCGCGACCGCCCGTGCCGCCGCCGCCGCCGCCCTCTTCGCCGTCGAGAAGCTGCGACGGCACGAATGCGGAAGGGAAGGCCTTCGCCAGCAGCGTCAGCGTGTCCAGCAGTTGCCGACAGAGCACCGGCGACAGAATCGGCTCCACGAAGACTTGAGTGGCTGCAAGGGAACAGCTGAATTCATTCCGACTACTGGCCGAGTGTGGGCGCCAAATCGCGCACCGGTGGCGTTGACTTTGACGGCGGGCTTGTGGCCCCCGAGTGCGGTGTCGACGAGCACTGCGTCGAGCCAGCGCTTGCCGGCGCTTCGCTCGCCCTTTTTGACAGTCGCCTTTGCCGCGACCGGAGCGCCGGCGCTGTCGACGTCGGCAGAGGTGAGCTGCTGCTGCTCCTTGGGGTCCTTGAGCTGCTCGAGGATGGCTAGCAGGGCGCGCAGGACGAACGCGCAGGTGGGCGAGTGCGAGCAGAGGCTCTTGAGGATCTTCTGGAGGCGGCCCAGCTGCAGCGCGTTGCCCAGCGCCGCGTCGACGAAGAAGAGACTCAGCAGCGTCGCCAGACCCTCCTTGTCCACCAGGCCGACGCCCACTTGCGCCCGGCCGTTGACCGCAGACCGCGCGGCGGCCGCATTCATCTGCCGACTACCTGCAACAATTCTTTGGCCAGTCACCGACTGGTGCGAGTGCGCCTGTCGATTAAAGACCTGTGGGCTGCGTCTCTGCGCCAAAGGCGCGGGCGGCGCGCCCCACAAGCTGGGCGGCGACTCGGGCGTGCCGGCCGTGCCTGGGCGCCCGGACGACCAGGCGCTCGCCGTTCGACATGATGCTCATGCCGCGCAGAATCTCGACCGGCAGGCCGCCGAAGTCGACGCCCCGGCCCATGCCGTGGAGGAAGGCGTGCGGCCGGGCGCGCTGCCGCTCCACCTCCTCGCGCAGCTCGTCCGGTAGGTGCTCCAGCTGGGAGGGGTCGAGCTCGCCCAGCAGCTGGCGTCTAAAGCAAGCGGCACGCTGGCGCGGCAGTCTCTCTACCCACCAAGAGACTCGGACCTCAAGTCGGCGGGCATGTCGTCGAAGAGCTGCGCCACGTCGCCCGGCTGCAGGGGCTGCGGTGCCGCGTGCGCGCCGCCGCCGGCCGCCGACGCCGCGGGTCCGGCGGCGGCGGCGGCGGCTGCGGCGGTGGCGAGCTGGGCGCGCCGCACCTCCTCCTGGACGTCCTGGGGCAGCGCCTCGAGGAACGCGTTCAGCTCGGCCGCCGCTCCCGTCGTCGTCCCCGCGCCCGCGCCTCCGTTCGCTCCTTCGCCTTCCGCCTACATTGTGCCGCGTTTTGCGAGCGACTTTCAAACATTTTCGACAGGACCGCGCCCACCGCAGGGACGGTGTCGGCGCCGGTGGCGGCCGGCGCGGCGGCACGCGCCTGCTGCGCGGCCTGCTCGCGCAGTCGACGGACGGTCTGGTCGCGCTCGTGCTGCTCCAGCACCTCCTGGCGCATCTCCTCGGGCAGAGCCGCCAGGAAGGCCGGGTCCACGCCCTCCGGAATCACCATGTCTGTGCACGTACAACAATACACATGAGGGGGGGGGGGGGGAGCGTGCGAACAACCAACCGCCGAGAATGTGTCGGTAGGGCGCCGCAGCGTCTTCGGCAGCGGCGGCGGCGGCGGAAGAACCGGCGGCGGCGTCGTCTTCCGCCGACTGCGCGGGCGGCGCCTGGGCGGGGCCGCTTTCTCCGTCCTCGGTGCTGTTGTACGTCAGGTTGCTGGCGTTGGTGATGTTCGACACCGGGTCCGCCTCGATCGGCGACCCCTCGGCGAGGCCGCCAACGTCCGCACTTGCTGACTGCTCGGCTGTCGACACTGAGCAAGTCACTTTTGTGGCGTGTGAGATTGTCGGTACACGGTCGCAAATGCTTGTCGATTCACAGCACGTACAGTACATGCAAGTAGCACACATCAGTACAACCGCCCACTACAACCTGAGTCCGCTGTTTCGCTAGGAGTAGCCACAGGTTGCTGAGCGACGGCAGACTCGGCCGCGTCGCTGGCGCTTTGTTCTGGAATCGGAAGACAATCGGTCTCGACATAACACGCTCTATCGTAAGTTCTCACAAGAGAGGCAGACAGAGGCAACACACGACTGACTGATTAAAGACTGAAATGAACGCACCGGTCGTGTCCATGGGAGCGGGCCGTTCCACCTCTTGTCGCTGCTGCTCGTCGCCACCGACCGGCGCGGTCGCCGACTCTTCTTGCGGCTGCTGCTCTTGCTGCTGCTGTTGTTGGGCGGCCGCCTCTGCCTCTGCCTTCTCTCTTGCCAGTCTCTCCTTCTCCAGTCGCTCCTCCTCGCGCTTCTGGCGCTCGGCCAGGGCGGCGGCCAACTCCTCGGCTCGCTTCGTCTCGAGGAACTGCTCGACACGCGGTCGGATGAGCGCCAGCGTCAGGTGCGCGCCCACGGGCTCCAGCAGACGCGCCTGCTGCTGCCAGCGCGACAGCACCGACGGCACCGCCAGCAGCGTCGCGTTGAACGCCGCCGCCGCCGTCGGCGCCGACACGGCCGTCGTCATCTCCGACGACGCAGCGGCCACCGCCGCCGTCGCCTGCCGCGCCGACGGCATCGGCGCCTCCTCGCTGTCGTCGGCATTCTGCGACGACTGCGTCGTGTCAAAGGCTCGTTGCGTCGTGGACGTCGTCGCCGCCGACTGCGGCGCCGCGGGCGCGCCGCCTCCCTCCGAAGCGGCGGTCGTCGACGCGGAAGCGGTCTAAATAAAAAGAGAACGCGTCACGGAAATCCGGCTGCAGAATCATCGGGCCGCTCGACATGCTCTCACCGGTTGCGCGACCGAGCTGTCGGTGGCGGACTGAGCGAGCGGCGGCGAGCGAGGCAGCACGTAGCCTTCTTGGTCGAGACAGACGTCGAACAGTCTAAAATCGGACAAGCCGCTCGGTTAGAACAAACGGCAAAAACACCCGACAAAAAAAACAAGGAAAAAGGCACCTTTGAGACAAGGCAAGGGAGACTCCGCGGCCGCTCTCGACGAACGCCAACCGGTGGTGGTCCCCGCGCAGCGCGTTCTGGCGCACCAGGCCGACGCCGGCTCTACAAATTGAAATTCAGATCGGACTGATCAAATTTTTCAGACCGCCGACGCGTCGACGCACCTCTGGCCGAACTGCGCGCCTCTCTGGCGCCAGTTGAGTTCGTACGCTCTTCCGGGCTGCACGGTCGTCAGCTGCCTGAGGAAGGCGTTGAGGTCGTTGCGGACGTGCGTCGACGGCTCCCAGAGGGGTCGAGCGCCGCCGCCGGCGCCCACTTCGACGGCGGCCCTACTGCCGATGGGCGGGGGCCGGGCGAGCAGCGGGTGGTCGTGCACGAGCGACGCCGAGGCGCCTGGTCGCTGCGGCTGCTGCATTCCGGCGCGCAGAGGCGCCTGCAGGTAGCGGTGGTCGGTGGTCGTCTGCAGGCGAAAGTAGTTGCTGACGAACTGCTCGACGTCGTGCTGCCCGCCTCCCGTCTGCATCAGCAGCTCGTCGATGCCGCGCAAGTTGAGCAGGTCCTCCTCCTCGCCGTCTTCCTCCTCTTCGTACCGACCTCCGGACACCGACTCTTCGTCGTCCTCGTCCGCCGTGTCGTAGTAGTGCGACTCCGGCTCCTCCTCGTCATCGTCTTCAAGGTGCCCATGGTCGTCGTCATCATCGTCGTCGTCGTCGCCGCCCGTGACGCTGCCGACGCCGTCGTCGCCGCCCGACTCGCTCGACTGGGACGACTGATGACCCTGTGCCGCCGTCTCCTCCTCTTCTCCCGCGGCTGTGGGTCCCGCCCCGGCGTTCGCGTCGACGGCGCGCTCGCTGTCGGCCTGCGTCGCGTCTTCCACCTCCACCTCCTCGTCCTCGTCCGCCGGCGGACCCATGACCACGTCGACGTCGGCCGCTTCGCGAGCGGCGGCGTCCGAGGGCGCGGTCGAGGAGGCGTCGTCGTCGCTGTGCACATCCTCGTCCTCGGCCGGCTGGCCGCCGCCCGCAGCCGCCGCCGCCGCGCCGCCCATGTACATGTCGAGCATGAGGGTCGCGTCTTGCGCCTGCTGCTGCTGCCCACCGCCGCCAGCCGCGGCCTCGCTGACGACCGACGAGTCGTCGCCGCTCGTCTGGTAGTCATCGGGCGGCTCGCTCGACGAGCTCGACGAGTAGCCGTCGGCGTCGTCGTCGTTGTGCGCCTCGTCGTCCTCGCGCCCGCCGCCGCCCACGCCGTTGGCTCGCGGCGCCTCCCAGTCGTGGACGGCGTTCAGCTCCTGCTGCGCCACCGCCTGCGCCTGCGCCTCCGCCGTCGTCGGCTGCGAACCGGCCGGTGGTGCCTCTGTCGATTGCGCCGTCTCCGTCGACGGCGTCTCCTCCGCTGCCCTCTGCTCGCCGGCCGTTCGCTGCACGGCGTTGTCGATATTGGCTCTTGGCTGCTCTTCCGCCATCGTGACTGCCGTAGACGTCGTCGAGTCGATGGTCGTCGACTGGGGCTGCGCCAGCTGCAAAGTCTCACGTAGACAACAATCGATCGAGAGTCGTCAGTGGCGCGCCCACCACTTCGTTGGCGCCCGAGTGCCGCTGTCGTTGCTGCTGCTGTTGCTGCTGCGCCGGCTGGACGAGCGGCCCGTTCACGGACTTGGTCAGCTCTTCGAGCGTCTTCAGCACCGAGTTGACGACCGCGCCGGCGCCCGCGTCGCCCAGGTCCAGGTAGAGCGGGACCTTGCTCAGCTCGACCATGATGCGCTTCTTGACGAAGAGGCGAAGGATCGCATTGCCCGCCTTGCTGTGCCGTTCTTCGGAGCCCGGCTGCTGCTGCTGCTGCTGCAGGCCGGCCTGCGCGGCGCCCGGACAGTGCTGGCGCATGAGAAGCAGCAGCTCCGACAGCGCGTTGAGCTGCGCGTGCTTGCGCGCCTTCGAGGCCGAGTCGGCGTTCGGCAGACGACAGGCGCGCAGCAGCGACTGCTTCGTCTGAATGGGGCGTCCCACTGTTTCCGTCTGTCCCTCTCTCTCTAACAAAGGTTCCCACCTCCGAGACGAGCGCGTCCAAGGACTTGGGCGAGTGCGTGGCCGAGGCGAGCGTCGTGAGCAGCGTCAGCGTCGACTGACTCAGCTCCTTCGCCGTGTTGTTGTTGGCGTCGGGCGGGCCGACAGCCAAACCGGCGCTGGGCACGAGGTGGCGGTCGATCAACACCGTCAGAGCGGAGACGCCGCTCTCGGGGTGGCGGTAGTCGACGAGCAGCTGCGCCACGAAGCTGTAGCTGCGCACCAGCTCGCAGAGCACCTAGAGAAGCGCCGAATATTTCCCAGCGCCCACAAAGCGGCACGAGAAATTGACGCGACCTTGAGCAACGCGGGCGCCTGGTCCGGTCGTTGAGTCGAGCCGCGGACGGTGGCGGTGTCGAACTCCTCGGTGACTCGATTCAGAATCAGACTCACGGCCGTCTTCAGCGCGTCCGAAGGCGTCTGCGGCGACAGGTAGGAGCTCGACGGCTTCTCCGTCTGCAAACGAAGTTACGGTGAGTCGTTCGCCAGAGAACACCAAAAAACTGCTAAAAAACCACCTTGAGTTCTCGCCTCTGCAGGGACCGCTTCGACGTCAGCATTTCCGTCTCGCGTTCGCGCCCGCCGTCGTCGTCGACGCGGAAGCGCAACGTCTCGCAGACGACCGAGGCGAAGAGGTCGGGATCGCGAGCGGCCGCCGGCGCCAGACTGATCAGGGAGGAGGTGAAGTCGGCCTGGGGCGAGCCGCGCCGCCTCCCCGCCCAGCCCGCCTGTCGACGGTCGTCCACCGCCTGCGCTTGTTGAGCCACCGCTCGGATGACCTGCGAGAAAAGAGAGACGTCGAAATCATGCGCTACTCTCGGTCAATACCGACCTTCTCAAAGGTGTGCTTGAGCGTCGCCTTGTCCTCTATCACATTCCTCAGCGTCAGCGCCACCAGAGAATAGTTGGCCGCCGACACGTCCGACGGCGTCTGGCTGCCGCCGCCTCCGCCGCCGTTGTCGACTCCCATAGAGGTGAGCGCGCCCAGGCCGCCGGCGCGGCAGAAGGCGTCCCGGAGCGCCGGCTCTCGGGTCAGTCGGACGCAGAGACGCAGACAGGCGTTCAGGAGCCAGGCTCCCACCGCAGACGACTCCGACTCCGTCTCGGCCGCTCTTGACACGTACACGACGCAGACGGCCGACAGCCTGCGGCGTGTGGAAGGCGACGGTAACTCCCACAAGCGCAAGTCCAGCTGCGGGGGCGAGCGCACCTCTGCTTGAGCTGCTCGTCCAGCACCTGCGGGTCGCCCTCCAAGCCGAAGATGTCCTTGACCGTCGCGTTCGACGTCTCGGCCGGGGTCGTCCCCTCCTTCTTCTCCGAGGCCGCCGACTCGCCCACCAGCAGTTTGCGCAGCTCTGCTATGGGCGAAACAAATCGACAAAAGTAAAATCGGCCGGCTTGGGGACAGACAATTCACACCGACCTCCCTGCGTCTTGAGCACGACGCCGTTGCCGTTGGGGCGCGGCACGAGCACGACGGGCCGGCGGACGTGCGTGTCCCTGTTCGTCTGCATCATCGTCTCGAAGTCCAGCTCGTAGCGCTGTCGCTGGCCGGCCGCCTGCTGCTGCTGGCGGTGCCGGGGCGCCGCGGGAGCGGCGGCGCCCGCCTCGTACCGCGCGGTCCGGCGGCCCTCGAGCAGCGCGCGCGTCACCACCCGGCTGCCGCTCGGCGTGAACGGACACCAGCGTCGGTGCTCCAAGTAGTACCAGTCGTAGACGGACAGGTCGGCGCCGAACTAGCAGCGTCGAACAAAAGTGGTGTCGACAAGGAAAGACAAGGACTAGTGACGACGACAGCAGCGCACCTTCTCGACCAGCTGGCGCCTCTTGAGCAGAAAGTCCGAGGCCCTGGCGATCGCGTCGACGCAGAGGAAGCAGAAGGACGCCAGGGTCGCGGCCGCATCGGAGCGCCGACTCGACAGCCGCTCCGTCAGCTCGACGAGCGCCGTCGGCAGTTCCGCCTCCCTCGATAACTGGACGAATCGCGCCACCGCTTTCTGAACCCATGCGCGAGTTATCTGCTCACACCCAACAAGAGCAGAACGGCTTTCCGTTTGTGAGTGCGCACCGGGTAGAGAACGCAGAGCAGCTGCAGACGGGCGCTGAGTAGCTGCAGCGACGCCTCTTCAACCTCGCTGTCGGTCGACAGGCGCTCCAACACCTCCTTGCTCGCCGTCGCCGTCTGCAAGCGCCAAATCGGCGGGAAAAGAGCAGATCAGCCAAATCAGAGGTCAACGCACGCTGTCGACGGCGCTGCGCAGGAGCCGATGGTGGGCCCACTCCTCTCCGAAGTAGTCGATGAGGTCGGCGAAGAAGTCGGCCAGCACGAACACGACCTCCTTGGGGTCGGCCGCGCCCAGTTGGAAGGAGAGCAGACGCGCCATGCTAGCCGAGTCCATAAAGGAGACCAGCTCGGCGTCCAGGCCGCCCAGCACCGCGCCCTTGCCGCAGCCGTCTGTCGTCCCCGACCCAGCGGCGTCCGACTCCGAACGGCTCTTCGTCCGCTTTGACGCCGTCGCCGTCGTCCCGCTTTTTGCCGGAGGCGGAATCGTCGCCGCCGCCGCCGCCGCGTTCTCCGCGACTGGGCCGTTCGCAGCCGACACCTGCACCGACAAATTGCGAGGCGTTGACGACGGGCTCGAAAAGGCAGGCCCGGCGGCTACCATAGTCGTGTCCTCGGTGTCGGCGCTCGCGTCCGCCTGCAGGGACATGGCGATCGCGAGCGCCAGCTGCTCCTCGTCGTCGTTGGACGCCGGCGCGTTCGGCTCGGGCGCAGCGGCCGTTGCCGGCACCTGCTCGGCGGTCGGCGCCCCCTCGGCTGCGGCTGGGGCGGCCGCTGGCTGAGCGGCGGCGGCAGGCGGCAGAATGGGGACGGGCCGGGCGGGCGCGGGGGGCGGGCATGCGGTTGCGCGCCAGCAGGATCTCCATCGCGCTCGTCCAGGTTCTCCGTCTGCACGAGCGCCTCGGCACACCAGGCCCTCGGGGAAGTACATGTCCATCAGCTGCAAGGAATCGATCAGTTCGTGCTCGTGGGGCGCCGGGCACGCCCGGCACACGGACCCTCTGCAGGAGCTCGGGGTTGATGGCCTCGAGCATGGCCTTCCTCTCCGCCTCGCGGTTCTTCCTCTCTTGCTCCTGGTCCGTCGACAGGGTCGTCTTGACGTGCTGCGCCGAGGCGCCGCGAGCCGCGACAGCAGCTCAAGCAGCCGCGGGCCAGCGCCTCCGCGTCCCAGCTCACCGAGAGCGCGCAGAGGCGCGTCAGCGCCGGCGCCGCGTCCTGTCGACGCGAGGAAGGTCCAGATGTCAGGCGCACAAAATCTCCACGTACGTACCACTACGACGCGAGCGGTGAACTTCTGCGCGGCCGTCAGCAACTCGACGCCCTCCTTGCCTCGCCCCGTCGCGACGTCCGCCTTGAGGAAGCTCTTCTCGTTGGGCCAACTCTTGCCGATGTTCGACCAGCTGGCCGTGAGCGCGCGCCATGACACCAACGCGCCCAGGCGCCGACAGCCAGCAGGAGCAGAGCCGCTTGAACGCCCCTGCAATCCCATGTTGCCACGTCCGTCAGAGCTGCGTGTGTCGAACGGCCCACCTTTCTCCTCCTCGTAGGCGTCTCCGGGTCGGCGGAGACGTTGTCGAGCGTCTCATTCATGGAACCGAAGAACGTCTGCGCCCCGCTCGGCGACTCGCCTATGAACAAGGCCAGCATCAGCTGGTAGGGCGTCGACTGGTCGAGTGCGCCTGCGCCTCGCCCAGTAGGTCGCCTGAACCAATTTCCACGTTCCCCGGCCTGGTTCCCGTATTCCATACGATTGCATACCCAGTAGCTCCAGCTGGCAGGTGAGGAACCGGCATTTGTCGGCGAATGGCAGAGGTGGCTCTTGCGCCAGTCCTTTCCGGGTAGCAGAGAGCCACTGAGCGGACACGGCGCGACTAACGTCCAGTTGCTGCTCCGTGGGCGTCGTCGGCTACAGACGAGGAGGACGATCGCTGACTACGGACGGACATACAGACGGACAGACAGACCGCTCCCACTGCCGCTCCGGTCGCGGGGTCGCGTCGACGCTGCGCCCGGTAGCCGGGCTGCGCGACGCGGCAGACGGACGCGAGCAGCTCGTGCAGCGTCTCCGTCGCCCTGCAATCGCAGTACTTACACACCACGCAGAAGAGCGACGCTGCGGCGTCGACCGACCTCAAGAGGACGGTCAAGAGACTCCTGGCGCCCTTGGCGTCCGCCGCCGACACGGCGTTCGCGTCGTCCTGTTCGCCCGTCGGCGCCGCGGAGAGGGCGGCGTTGACGGCGACCGCTTCGGCGGCCAGTCTGCCGTGCGCGGCGAAGAGACGGCCGATCGTCTCCAGGCCGCGCGCCGTCGACCAGTGGCTCACGTACGCCTGCTGCAAGCCGGGCACGAACGACGTGCACCACCCCCCGTCCAGCGGTGCAGCCGGCGCCCCGACCAACCTGAGGGGTGGTCTGTCGACCGCCGAAATGCGTAGAGCCGTGCAGGGCGGCCAGACAGCGCGCCTTGAGCGTCAGGTCCGCCATAGGGCGGAGACTGCCCACCGCGGAGTCGTCCCGCCCCGCCGCCACGAATTCCCTCAGCAGCGCCGACCTCTGCCGCTTCTCTCCGTCCAAAGCCTCCAATTGAGCACAGCTGCTGATGATCACTCCACGAAAGGCCACGCGCATCCTCACCTCCAGCACGGGCGCGATGTCTTCGTTCAGCTGGCTCATGCTCTTCAGCACGAAGTCCGACTTGGTCCGCAACTAAAAAAAAACAGAGTATTACGAGTGCGCGCAGTGTGGCGGCGCTTCTTTCGGCAAAGATCGTACCACAACGTTCTGCGTCAAGGTGGTGGCGTGGAAGACGGAGCTGCTCCAGGTGAAGGCCAGCGGCAGGTGGCGCATCCTCATGACGTCCCAGAGCGCGTCGAGGCCGCCCTTGCGCACGAACGCGCCGCCTAAACGCAGCCACGCGCGTCTCAGTCGCCGTTCGCGCCAGTCAACGACAACACCCACAGGCGGCGTCGTCGTTCTGCGCCGAGTCGACGAAGCCGCGGACGAAGCGGAGCGTGTTCGTCGCGAAGTCGGCCAGCGGCAACGCCGTCGTCGGCGCCGGCGTGTCGACTGCAACCGCAGCCGCCGCCGCTTCCAGAGGGACCAGCACTCCGACGGGTGGGCGGGCCGTCGCGACGTCGGCAGTCGTCTCAGCGTCCTCCGTTCCAGAGCTGTCGCCCTCCTCTTCTTCGTCGATTTCGTCCGCGTTCGCGCTCACGTCGGCCGCGGCGGCGGCGGGCGCCGACGCGGCGTCGACCGTCTCCGCCTGTCCCTCCTTCGACGCGCCGGTCGCGTCCTTCTCCCGGCCGTCCTTGCAGACGACGTTCGCGTCGTTGCCGCACGCGACGCGCTGCTTCAGCAGCTGCAACAGGGACCGGGCCACTACTAGCGCGCTGCAGACTGGATCGCGGAAAACCATCACTGACTCTGACGACCGCGTCGACAGCATCTGGCTTGAGATGGGGTGGTTCCTCACCAGTTCCGTGATCGCGTAACCCAAAGCCGTGGGCGTGTCTCCTACACAAGCAAAAAAAAAAAAAAACGAACATGCAAACGTGCCCTTCAATCCTCGCCTCCTCACCGTTGTAGGCGTCGGCCTTGCGATTGCGCCGCATGGCGGGCAGGTACTTGGCGGAGAGGAAGACGTGGAAGAGCTTGTCGAAGGGCTCGTACCGCTTGAAGTTGGCCAGGCCGCGCTCGTTCATGCACAGCGAGACGAAGGTCGCCGGCAGCGCCGCCAGCACCTCGCGCGAGGCCGGCACCTGTTTACTTACCACCGTTAGTCGTTAGTTACCCAATCCGAGGGCAGCGTATGGCCTAGTGGTAGAGAATCGGCCTCTTGCGCGCAAGGTTTTCAGTTCGATTCTTGATAGGTCCACTAGATCGAGGACATCCCTTTCAATGGATTTTTCCCGCTGCCCTAGATTACAGATGGCGTTCTTCCAAAGGTCTTTGGCTAATTCTGCGGCTCGAGATGGGAAGCCGTCGTGGAGAAGGGTTCGTATGCTATGAGCCATTGACGGCCTCCTAGCGTTGCCCCTAATCCAGCAACAATACCCAATCCTATGTTCGTCCCCCACACGAACCTCGGCGCCGAGAAGTGCTTGCAGCATGACGTCACAGAGTCCTCGGTCCTGCAGGGCGGTCAGCTGGTCCGGCACCGACCGAATGTAGACCGTCACGAGCGCGGCAGCTGCCCAAGTGTCGCACGCATACACATCCATGGTCGGGTGCCAACCGCCAACAGGTCACACTCACTCACCGCTCTGGAACAGGACCGGTCCGTAGTACGATGGATTGCTGACGATGTGGCTAAGCGCGTCCGGTAGGGAGCCCGACATCACTGGAACGACCCCGGCCGTCGCACAGGAGGGTGGGTGGGTGGGGGAAGACGTACTCTGTCTGAGCGCCGTCTGCTGGAAGAGCTGGTCCTGGATGGCCCTCTTGAGGAAGTTGAGCGCCGCCTTGAGCAGCGCGCAGCGCTGACTGGGACAGCGGGCGCGCTCCCTCGCGACCACCGGCGTCCGTGTCGCCGCCGGCAGCTCGGCAGTGCTGGTCGTCTGCTGCTGCGTCTCCGACGTCAGCGACGTGCTGCTGCCTTCGGTCGACGTCGTCGTCTCCATCGCCTCGAAGCCGGGCGTCTCCGCGGTCGCCGTCGTCGTCGACTCCGACGCCGCCGGCCGCTCCGTCGACCGCAGTTGGAACGGCTGCTCCGTCCGACAGGCGTTGACCTCGAACTGAGCGGCGGCGGGTGGGCGCGCACGCACGCGCAAAGGAGACACACATACCTCGAGTCGGTCGACGACCACTTGCAGTCCCTGGGCCTGGACGACTGGGGCGGGGTCGACGGCGGCGACGATTTCGACGAGGCGCATGGCGCGCGTCACGAAGGAGACGTGGCGCTGCGGCACCCGGCGCTCGCCCACCACCTCCACCATCAGCGCGGCCGAGCCGCAGCTCACGAGACTCTCCACGCCTGAGCACCGACAAATTGCGCAATCTCGGCCGACCCCGTCACCGACCGACACCCAACGCCACCTTGGTCATAGTTGGCGAAGTGATAGAGAAAGCTGAAGAGCGCGTAGGCGTAGCGCGTCGACGCGCCCGACTCGTCGTCCACGGCCTCGGGCGAGTCAGCGAGTCGTCGGGCGCGCAGCTGCTCGACGACGCGTCGCGTCAGCGTTGCCAGCAGGCCATGATAGCTGTCCGCCTCCAGCGCGTCGAACAGCTCGGCCGCGCTGGAAAAAACTGAGCGTTCGCGAGCCGATTCTCGAACTCGAACTGACGACCGATGCGCGGCGGTGACGCCGAATCCGACTTCGCGATAGAGCAGCGCGGCGGCCGCGTTGAAGGACGCCGTCTGACAGCGCTCGAGCAGCGAGAAGGGCGGCGCGGCCGGCAGTCTCAGGACGTCGACCAGCTCCAAAATCAAGCCGTCGTAGACGACCGCCGACAATTCCGCGTCCGTTGCCAGCTTCGAGTAGACTGCAACGCAACGAATGAGGGAGAGTCACACACACATACACACGCATACAGGCGAGTGAGGGGGGGGGGGGGAGGCGGACACGGACCCAGGGCCGAAGTCGCCAGTAGCCGAGCGAGCACGCAGCGCCTCCTCTCGTCCGCGCCTCCCCTGAGAAAGCAGCCACCGAGCCGGATGCGGTAGAGGGCGAGCACGTCCGCCTCCTGAGTCTCCGCGGCGCCGCCGTCGGTGGGGACGGACGCCGGCGTGGTCGTTTTGAGCTCCCTGAGTTGCACGGCCGAGCGAACGCGCGGGTCGACGGGGTAGGGGATGCAGCTGGTCGATGGCTCCGGCGCGCCGCCGCCGCCGCCCGTCGACGGCTGGACGGCGCAGGGGAGGGAGAGGCGCGGCAGGGAGACGGGCTGGAAGCCGACCGAGCACTCCTCGGCCACGCACGTCGCCAGCGAACGGCCCGCGTTCCGACCGCCCCACGACTACAGCAAGGCAAGAGAAGTTCAAAGGAAGTCGCAGGGCGCGTCGATGAACTGGGACAACCTCGGACAAAGCCTTGAGCCGCACCAGTATCGACCGACTCAGCTCGACCTTGAGTCTGGGCAGGTGAGAGGACTTCTTGGCCACGACCAGCAGGAAGGACAGGCAGTGGACCACCACGTCGAGACTAAATGGAGAAAAACAGTGCGTCGACAGCCGCGTCGCCAGCGCCACAGAAGAACCTGTCGGCGTCGAGCAGTCGGACGACGTGCTCCATGAGGTTGAAGTTCAGGCGGCCGTACGTGTTCTCAAAGAGCGCCTCCGCGAACTGCAGAACACCAACGGCGCGGCGCAGCAGCTAAAAAAAGCAATTAATTAGTCGACGAGGCATTGTGTTCCACTCCGCTTAAAGGACCGTCGGGTTCTCGTCGACGGCGACTGTCGACGAGTCGTCGCCGGCAGGGGCGGCCGCCGCGCCCAGGACGACGTCGGCTCGGTCGAGTAGAGGCGCCCAGGCGTCCAATTCCGTCTGAAATTGTGAAAATTTCAATCCGCGTACAGCGGGAGTGCAACGCCGTGTATTTAATTCCCAAGCGACCTTTCCAAAAGACCAGCTGCACGCGGCCTTGCCCAGCCTGTCGGCGAACTCGTCATCGTCGACCAACGCAGTCGCCTCGCCGACGAACTCCTTGATTTCGGCGTTCGTCTCAAAATTTATTAGAATACCATCAATCAAAACCGTACGCTACAGAAATTGGGCGAACCTCAGACTCCCTTTCCGCCACCTTCTCCCGTTGTCGCACGTACTTCATGAACTTGGAATTCTTTTAAGCCACTTTCATTCAAACAACAAAACCGGAACACCCAATCGAAATCACTGAAAA